>CM047873.1:25155204-25392949 GCA_026212405.1 Petrea volubilis | reverse complement strand
CCTATTCACATTGGGGCCAAATGTACACATAAAATTCATGTATAACACATAGTTTTACAAAATTTCAGTATGCTTTCACACTGATCTTACATAAATGAACACATATTTCAACCTTTATGAACTGAAAATTCGCATAGCTACAAATATTTGCGACGAGCGAAAATTCAGTTTGCAAGTATGGAATTTCTAGCCCTAAAACCTGCTGGGATTTCCCAAATATGTTCTAATATGTAAAATAAAGTTTTGGTTGATAAAATTTCGAGTTTTCAGCTTACGAGACTTGGAATTCGTCAGACTGCGACGCAGACGCTTAAATTGCGGCGGCCTGCTGGAATTTCCAGGCCCGAAGCCGCACTTACAGATTTGAAAAACTGTTTTCCAGCTTATTATACACTGGAATTACAACATATAAAACAGGTTTTGAGTTTGAAAAAATCGGATTTTTCAGTTGTGCAAAAATAAGATTTTTCAGCCTTGTAACAAAATTTTTCAGCACTGTGAATAGTGTTTCCAGCAGTGTTGAACTAAAATTTCATCTTGACAAACACGAAATTTCAGCTTCTAACACATGATTGAAGTAATAAAAGTATCAAATATCATAATACATAACTTAAGCATCATTTGGACCTATTGCAAGCAAAATTTCAGCATGGTTTCAAAGACATTCAAGGGCAAGATGCATCATAATGTCACTATAAGCATATACCCAATTTTCTTGTATTCCCTAAGACCCACGATGGAAACCAACTTGTGGTTACCTCTTAAGGTCTAATGGGGAAGATATGAAGCTAATACTTTCATAAAAACCTAAGCTAACTCATGCCATAGGCAAGGTTTCTACCTTCTAGTAGTAGAGGTTCTTGTAGTTTAAAGGATGTATGGAAGTGTAAGGATGAAAGTGCTGAAATTTGTGATGAAATTAACAAGAGATGAAGGCAAGAGGACTATAAGGGGCAGAGTGCACGTTTTTTAGGGGGTGTGTGGTGATTTTTGTGGTTTCTATGCTTAATGCCTATCCTTCTTATAATTAGTAATGTAACAAATAGCATTAAAATACTATTGTGTCTTAATCTTCATCATTTCTTTCTTTCCAACTAAGTGTCCAACTAACAAGCCTAATTAGGTTAAGTGTTAGTCTAATTAGGTTAAGTGTTAGTCTAGGCTAATTTGGTCCATACATGTATAACAATATCTAGAAAGAATTATACAAGTGTATGCACACTTGTACATAATCATCATTACTTGAAGGATGAAGACTTTGAGAATGATTTTCTACCAAGTAGAAAACATTGTTTATGTTTCTTATACCTTAAAAAACGGTCCACCCTTAGTTAAAATCTGAAAATTATAAGTTATTTACTTATTTTACATATTTATGGAAGAAAATATCATTTAGGGGTAGAAAATGCAATTTTAGGCTTTCTTTACGGTTTTTCCAAATATCTTCTAATTCTTATTACACAAAACAAACATACAATATATATATATATATTTATGTGCTGTATACATATATTTTTATGAATTATATAGTTTATATGATGCTTAACTAGGACAAGAAATAATCCTAACTTATACATGTTTCGAAAAAACGAATATGCAATACAGGTATTAACATTATGAAAACGTATACCTATAAATATAAAATAAACACATATACTTATATCTATACATAATGGGAGTGAGAATACGGGTCCTTAATCCTCCCCTCCTTTAAAGGAATTTCGTCCCCGAAAATTCGGCCCGATTAGTCAAAGAGATGTGGATAGTTGCTCATCATATCTTCTAATTTTTTCCCACGTAGTTTCCTCGCGGTTATGATACTTCCACAAGACTCTGACTATGGGATGGAGCGGTTTCTCAAGGTTCGTTCTCTTATTTCAAGGATGCGAACGGGTTCCTTACATATGCAAGTCTTTATCAATTCGAGGGAATCATGATTCACAACATGAGAGGGATCCGGATGATATTTCTTAAGCATCGACACATGAAATACGTCATGAACATCAGAATAGACTTGAGGGTAACGCCCAATTTATATGCTACTTTTCCTACTTTTCTAGAATTTCAAAAGGTCCACGTATCGAGGTTTTAGTTTTCCTTTCTTCCCAAACCGAAAAATTCCTTTCGTGGTGATACTTTTAAGAATACCGAGTTTCCTACTTCAAATTCCAAATCCTTTCGTCTCTTATCCGAGTAGCTTTCTGACGACTTTGAGCGGCGGCCATTCGTTTTGAATTGTTTCTATAGCTTCCGTAGTTTCTGTACAATTCAGGGCCTAGCAATTTCCTCTCACCAACCTCATCCCAACAATTTGGTGATCGACACTTTCGTCCATATAAGGGCCTCAAATGGAGCCATACCGATGGTGGATTGATAACTATTATTGTATGCGAATTCGGCTAATGCGAGATGACGATCCCAACCTCCTCCAAAATCGATGGTACAGGATCTAAGCATGTCTTCTAAGATTTGGATGGTTCTTTCAGATTGTCCATCGGTTTGTGGGTGAAAAGCCGTGCTAAAGTTCAACTTAGTATCTAGCGCGCCTTTGCAACCCTTGCCAAAACTTAGACACGAATCGTGGATCTCTGTCTGAAACAATGCTGACGGGGATACCATGTAATCGGACTATTTCCTGTTTATAAATTTCAGCCATTCTATCCAAGGAACAAGTCTTTGAAAAGGCAATAAATGGGCACTTTTTGTAAGTCGATCCACTACAACCCAAATCGCATCATGACCCTTGGAGGTGCGGGGTAGACCCATAACAAAATCCATGGTAATGTGTTCCCACTTCCATTCGGGAACAGGTAATGGTTGCAAGAGACCAAAGGGCTTCTGGTGATCGGCTTTTATCTGTTGACATGTCAAGCATTTGGATACAAATTCCGCCACTTCTCTTTTCATGCTAGTCCACCAATACTGTTTTCTAATGTCTTTGTACATCTTATTGATTCCCGGGTGGATTGTGTATCTTGATTTGTGACTGTCTTCCATATTTCCCTTTTGAGATTGTTATCATCGGGGATACATAGCCTATTGTGAATCTGAGGATCCCGTCATTGGACATGGCAAACTCGGCCCTTTTGCCATTACCAACTTCTTCCATGATCTTTTAAGTTTTGCGTCTTTTTCTTGAGCTTCCTTGATTTTTCTTAATAACGCAGGTTGCGCTTGAACGGTGGAAAATAAAATTCCTAACTCTTTTTCCTTAGGATTCCACTCAGAAAATATCATTTAACAACTTCCATTCCTTAAGTGCCAAACAAGAGATGGTGGCCTTTCTACTTAATGCATCGGCAACTTTGTTAACTTTTCCCGGATGGTATTGAATATTAAAGTTATAGTCGATAATCATCTCCATCCATCTCCTTTGTCTCATGTTTAATTCCTTTTGTGAAAATAAGTATTTTAGGCTCTTATGGTCTGTGAATACCTCAAAAGCTGTCCCATACAAATAATGCCTCCATTTCTTGAGTGCAAACACAATAGCAGCTAATTCGAGGTCATGAGTAGGGTAGTTTTCCTCATACGGTTTTAATTTTCGTGAAGCGTAGGCTACTACCTTGCCATCTTGCACTAGTACACAACCTAATCCTTCTTTAGAGGCATCGGTGTATACTTGAAATCCATCGTTCCCATTAGGTAATATTAACACAGGAGCGGCGACTAAGCAATTCTTCAATTTCTGAAAACTAGTCTCACAGTGTTGGTCCCAAACAAATTTGACCTTAGCTTGGGTTAACCTAGTTAGTGGTCGAGCAATTTTTGAAAACCCTTCAATAAATCTTCGATAGTACCCCGCAAGACCTAGAAAGCTTCGAACTTCAGTGACGGTAGAAGGTTGTTTCCACTCCACAACGGCTTTTACCTTTTCCGGATCTACTGAGATTCCCTCTTTGGATATGATATGACCGAGAAAGGATACCTTTTCTAACCAAAATTCACACTTGCTAAATTTTGCATAAAGTTTTTGGTCCCTTAGAGTTTGCAAAACTATGCGCAAATGTTTCTCATGCTCCGTTTTGGTCTTTGAGTATACCAAGATATCATCTATAAAAATCACAACGAACTGATCCAAGTAAGGCTGGAATACTCGATTCATCAAGTCCATGAATATAGCAGGTGCATTGGTTAGTCCAAAAGGCATTACTATAAATTCATAATGTCCGTAGCGACTATTAAGAGCTTGTTTTGGCTATGTCTTTTTCTTGGATTCGGACTTGGTAATATCCTGATTTCAAGTCCAACTTAGAGTACACGGAAGCTCCTTGTAGTTGGTCAAATAACTCTTCGATGTTCGGTAGTGGATATTTATTTTTAACAGTAACTTGGTTAGAGACCGATAGTCAATGCAAAGTCGTAAGGTACCGTCCTTCTTTTTGACAAATAAAACTGGGGCTCCCCATGGTGAAGAACTAGGCCGAATAAATCCCTGATCAAGTAATTCTTGTAATTGAGTCTTAAGTTCCTTTAATTCAGCAGGGGCCATTCTGTACGGGGTTTTGGAAATCGGGGCTGTTCCTGGTACTAGGTCAATGGTAAATTCAATTTCCCTATGTGGAGGTAGTCCGGGTAGATCATTGGGAAACACATCTACAAATTCGTTTACCACCGGAACATCCTCAATTTTCTTTTTATCTTCTTGTTTATTTAATACATATGCTAAAAATGCATTCATTTCCTTTTCGAAGTAGTCGATGAGCTTTCATGGCCGAAATAATTGGTATGGAAGGGGAAAATTTGTTTCCTCTTATTTCAACTAAGGGTTGGCCCGGTATACATATCGCACTATCTTATTGTGACAATCTATTTGGGCATAGTGAGATGCTAGCCAGTCCATTCCTAATATCACATCGAATTCGTTTATAGGCAATAAAACCAAGTCAGCCCTCATGGGTTTTCCACCAATTACTAGCTCACAGTTCTTATATAATAGGTCGGTTCTCCATGAGATTCCCATAGGTGTGCTTACTTCTAATTCATATGGCAAAACTTCAGGTTCAAGCATTAAACTAGAAACAAAATTACGCGATATAAGAATGCGTTGAACCAGGATCTATCAAAACTTTAGCCAAGTGTTGGCAAATCGGAAGCGTACCTTCCACCACTGTTGGTTCTGACGTCCTTTCTTGATTAATGGCAAACACCTTGCCTTGCACTCGTGGTTTTTCCCCACGCTTTCCGTTCTCCTTGGCAACTCGTTCCCGTGAAGGTCCCATTTGCGGACAGTCCCTGATGAAATGCTCACTACTTCCGCACCGGGTACATTTCCTTGCCTTAACCCAACACTGACTCTCAGTGTGATTTGGTTTTCCACAGTAGGTACACGAAAGGTTCCGTTGGGGTAGGGAAGTGTTAGTATTCATCCGGGGTCCTGAAATATTAGTCTTAGCAACCTTATTACTTCCTCCAAAATTTCTCCCGGCTTGGCTCCCTAAAGGAGACGGTCTCACGAAGTGGCCACGTTTAACCTTTAACTGCTCCATAGTGCTCTCTACTTTCAGGGCGGTTTCCACTGCCGCCATATACGTTTGCACCTGTACCGGTGCCATCTTGTCTTGTATCTCCATCCTTAAACCACTAGTGAATTTCCATATTTTTCTTTCTTCACTTTCAACAAAATAAGGGGCAAACCTGGCTAACCGGGTAAACATTGCCTCATATCGGGCCACATTTAACTCTCGTTGTTCTAAGTTTAAAAATTCTCTTTCTCGTTTTTCTTGTATAACCCGAGGAACATACTGTGTATTGAATTCGCGAACGAAATTGTTCCATGTATGTGGAGTCCTCGCTTCTTCCCACTTTCCACTGACCCTTTTCCACCAATGCCGTGCGTCTTCTTCCAACCGGAATGTAGCCAAAGTGACCTTCCGTTCTTCTCCGCAGTCTATAACTTCAAAAATTTTCTCGATAGCTTCTAGCCAATTAGTGGCTTTGACGTCGTCCGGTTCTCCTTTGAAACTCGGGGGTCCTAACTTAAGAAAGTTAGCAATGGCATCGTTAGTTGTTTCTATGTGATTGTGATTATTATTATGCTGATTTTCAAGAATCGTAGTGATTCTCTCAACGATAGCCGTAAGTTGACCATCCGGATTCCCGTTATTACCTCGTGTTCGTCTATTCGACATCTACATCATAAAAATTCAGTTTAGTAATATAAACAAAACCCATTTATTTCTATTTACATAAGACTTACACAACCTATCTACATAGAAGTTACTCATACGGCAATTGCAAAAACATACACGGCAAACGCAAAACATATATCCTATCAAACTTTACATGAGCATCGATTACACTAGACAACCACTACGGTGCTCTCAAGACACTTAATTTACTCAATCTCATAGGGAGCATGGCTAGTACCCTCTCCGGAGTTTATAACCACTAACTCCGGGGGTGGCTTAGGAATTAAATTCTCTTCAATGACTCCAACAAGTTTCCTACTCATGCTATACAAAAGCTCGAGCACACTTTGGTAATGCTGATGTGTTTGGTAGATGTGATTTTGGGCTCCCTCCAAACTAAGGCGGGTGTGGTAAAGATCCTCTTGAAGCTTTTCATAGTTTTCTTCCAGCAACCTTAGTTCTACTAAAAGTTCATCAACTTGGGGCGGGCGCACTCGGACGGAGGACACTCGGGCAGCCCCACACGGATAGCGCGACCTACAGTTAGAGGATTCTGCGGGATAGGCCATCTGCTACACAACAAGTTCAAACATTAGACAATTCATAATCAAAATTCCTAACGTCCCAAAAACCGTGCTCTGATACCACCTGTGACGACCCGAAACTTCTAGCTAATTATGAAAATACCCGATTTATAATTTTTGCACAAACATGCCACTTTTCAAAACAATAGTAAAACCAACCCATACTTTTATTCGAAAATCCAAAAGTACACATAAGTTTATTATTACATGATCGTGACTACAAAATAACCTCAATCCTATAACATGCATAACTAGCCAAATGCTTCGAACCGCCTTCCTATGTCTCCTTCGCTAGCGACTCCGTTCGTCTCAAGATTGGCTAAAACATTACATGAAACACGTCAACAACACGTTGAGTAGAAACTTTGCATATAACATAAGGTGATCGTGTGAGGTTGTGCACCATATCACAGAAATTTATGAACATAAATCACATAATTTCACATTTGATTTCTTCCACCTCGACGGGTGGCTACCTTATCACTTCGTGCCGATTTTTCCAACCAAACACTCCAATTCCCTACCAATCACTCCGGTGGTCATATCCGGGCATATGCCGATTTTTCCTACGACCCACTTCAGTACATAGACACTCCGTCCATGCAAGGAGGGATTAGGCAACGATGGAGGGTCGAGAACTAATTTAAGACCGGCAAGCCCGACGCCGCCCGGCCGAACTCGACCACATCCACCCCTATTCACATTGGGGCCCAACATGTACACATAAAATTCATGTATAACACATAGTTTTACAAAATTTCAGTATGCTTTCACACTGATCTTACATAAATGAACACATATTTCAACCTTTATGAACTGAAAATTCGCAGTCTACAAATATTTGCGACGAGCAGAAAATTTCAGTTTGCAAGTATGGAATTTCTAGCCTAAAACCTGCTGGGATTTCACAAATATGTTTCTAATATTGTAAAATAAAGTTTTGGTTGATAAAATTTCGAGTTTTCAGCTTACGAGACTTGGAATTTTCAGACTGCGACGCAGAACGCTTAATTGCGCGGCTGCTGGAATTTCCAGGCCCCGAAGCCGAACTTTACAGATTTGAAAAACTGTTTTTCCAGCTTATTATACACTGGAATTACAACATATAAAACAGGTTTTGAGTTTGAAAAAATCGGATTTTTCAGTTGTGCAAAAATAAGAGTTTTCAGCCTTGTAACAAAATTTTTCAGCACTGTGAATAGTGTTTCCAGCAAGTGTTGAACTAAAATTTCATCTTGACAAACACGAAATTTCAGCTTCTAACACATGATTGAAGTAATAAAAAGTATCAAACATCATAATACATAACTTAAGCATCATTTGGACCTATTGCAAGCAAAATTTCAGCATGGTTTCAAGACATTCAAGGGCAAGATGCACATAATGTCACTATAAGCATATACCCAAATTTTCTTGTATTCCCTAAGACCCAAGATGGAAACCAACTTGTGGTTACCTCTTAAGGTCTAATGGGGAAGATATGAAGCTAATACTTTCATAAAAACCTAAGCTAACTCATGCCATAGGCAAGGTTTCTACCTTCTAGTAGTAGAGGTTCTTGTAGTTTAAAGGATGTATGGAAGTGTAAGGATGAAAGTGCTGAAATTTGTGATGAAATTAACAAGAGATGAAGGCAAGAGACTATAAGGGGCAGAGTGCACGTTTTTTAGGGGGTGTGTGGTGATTTTTGTGGTTTCTTATGCTTAATGCCTAATCCTTCTTATAATTAGTAATGTAACAAATAGCATTAAAATACTATTGTGTCTTAATCTTCATCATTTCTTTCTTTCCAACTAAGTGACCAACTAACAAGCCTAATTAGGTTAAGTGTTAGTCTAATTAGGTTAAGTGTTAGTCTAGGCTAATTTGGTCCATACATGTATAACAATATCTAGAAAGAATTATACAAGTGTATGCACACTTGTACATAATCATCATTACTTGAAGGATGAAGACTTGAGAATGATTTTCTACCAAGTATAAAACATTTTTATGTTTCTTATACCTTAAAAAACGTCCACCCTTAGTTAAAATCTGAAAATTTATAAGTTATTTACTTATTTTACATATTTATGGAAGAAAATATCATTTAGGGGTAGAAAATGCAATTTTAGGCTTTCTTTACGGTTTTTCCAAATATCTTCTAAATCTTATTACACAAAACCAAACATACATATATATATATATATATTTATGTGTGTATACATATATTTTTATGAATTATATAGTTTATATGATGCTTAACCAGGACAAGAAATAATCCTAACTTATACATGTTTCAAAAAAACGAATATGCAATACAAGGTATTAACATTATGAAAACGTATACCTATAAATATAAAATAAACACATATACTTATATCTATACATAATGGGAGTGAGAATACGGGTCCTTACAAGATGGGAGCCTACTTATATGAGTGGGGCATTGATTTGATTAGGTTGATGGGGGTAGGTCCCTTGATTGATGATTAAAGTACATGTGGACCTACCATTTGATGGCTTGCCATACTTCCATTAAATAGAGTTTGACTCCTCATTAATGACAAATTCGATGCATTTAATGCTCGAGATATCACTCAAGAGAGAGCATTAATACAAGGACGTCTACGCATTGCCAGCTGTGTTTGGTAACAGTGGTTGTCCTTGCATATCAGGGGTCAGTTGGGTCCCCTTAAGGGTTGGTAGCTACCTTTTCGGTTTGGCTCATAAGGGACCTCATGATTCTTGCCCTTGAGTATCTTTGCAACCCTCGAAGATGCTTCTTCTTTTGGATATTTTGAGGCAATTTAGGCGGGTGCAATGCCCTCAACACTCTTAGCCACAACATATGTGGGTTATATATTATTCTCTCAAGCTTTCTTGGTGGGATCAAGTTCGTCCTTGAAGGATTAAGTCCTTATTGAGGGCTTCTTATCTTCCTCTAGGCCTTGGTGGGATTTCCCCTTAGCTTGGTGATGATGTGTCTTGTGAGTAGGGGCTGCCCATATCAAGTAGATATGATATGCAGTCAAGTAGTCTAATTCCTTAAAAATCCGAATCCAAACTTTAATTATACATTTTTATTAAATTAATAACCTTATGTATATAATATTGGTAAAATAGTTCAAATAGAATGTAGCTCAAATCACACAATTGGTCCCTAAAATTTATGTATAAAATCACTTTAGTTTGTAATCTTTAAATCACAACGTTTTAGTCCTTCAAATTTTAATTTCATTCACTTTAGTCCATCAATCAATTTTTTTAGAGTATTTTTAACAATATTTTTTTGTTAAACCAATAACTTTATGTATATAATATTGATAAAAAATTTCAAACAAAATGTAGGGCAAATCACACAATTGGTCCCTAAAATTTATGTTTAAAATCACTTTATCCCCTACTCTTTAAATCGCAACATTTTAGTCCTTTAAATTTTAATTACATTCAGTTTAGTCCTTTAGTCACTTTAATAATACACTATTTTTTATTTGCCAGGGTATCTTTTTTAACAAAATAATGTAGAGTTATCATACATATTCTAAAATATTATTCTACTTTCTTAAATTTTATTTTTACATAAGGGTTCTTCTTAAGCATTAACTGATCTTAAAATTTCACAAATTTTGATTATTATTTGGGTCAAATTTTCTTATCGGGTTTTGAATTTTTATCGGATTGAAACTCAACAATAACATATATATTTATTGGATTTGATTTGAATACTAAACGAGCTAATCAAATTTGAACTTTTCAAATTGACTGCAAATCCTGCTCATTGTCAACCCCTTTTTTTTTTCATGAGAATGTCTTTGGACGATGTCCTAGATTAGTTAATGCATGTGGCAACAAGAGGATCCTCTTGAAAAATGCAAGGCATTGGCCTCATAGGGACCAATTTGTTCACGGTCCACCGATCACCGAACATCCTCATCCGATTCCCCTTCCAATTCACCATTTTAGCTCTTATCTTAGCAACTATTTTCCACCAATGAGGCTTTTCCAAACATATGAGTGATGCGGCCTAATCATTCAATCCAAAAAATGTGTTTGAGAGCAACAACTTCCCATAAGAATTTTGCTAAATAGAGTATTTGGCCTCATAATTATCCGCCATGCTTACTTGGCTAAGAGTGCAAGGTTAAATGAAATGAAGTAATGGAATCTTAGTTATCCACCTGCCTTTAGCTGGGAAAGGTACAACCAAACGTCCCATGCAATTCGTCACCTCCCTGCTTTCTCCTCCCACCAAAATCTACCACACATGGTGTTTATTTCCTCACAGAACATTTTTGAGAACTCGGAGATGCTCATCGCATAAGCTAGTATAGCCTAAGCCACAACTTTTATCAATATTTCTTTCCCTTCAGCCGACAACAATTTTCTTTACTAGCCCTAGATACTCTTCCATATATGATCTTTCAAGTACTGGAAGCTTTATCTCTTGGACCTCCTAAAGTGAACTGGGAGGCCAAGGTAAAATTCTATTGGCCTACTTCAGCATTGAAGTAACCCACATACTAGTTCCCAAGTTTGTACCCGAGTGTTTGAGTAGAAGAGAAGTGATGTTTTTTTCCAGATTTATTTTTTGAACCAACCATTTCTCACATTGCTCTAGTATCTCTAATAACTTCCTGGTTTTCTTGTTCGAGGCTCTGATGAATAATAGTGAATTATTGGTAAATAAGAGATGCAACAACCTAGGTTGTCCCATGCACATTTTCAACCATTTTAATTAGATTGCCTTGTGTGCCAAAATCGCATTGTCATGAATCAAGAGCCCCGTAATTGGATTGCCTTGTGTTCCTCTTTTCCCACATTACTCGAATAGGTTTGATAAAAACCCGTTGGGGATCTATCTGGTCTCGGTGCCTTCAATGGATGCATTCTGTTGAATGAGACGTGCTTAAGAAAGGAGGTTGAATTAGGCTAAAAATAATTCTTACAAAATCAAAGTGTAGTAAAATATTTGTTGCGCAGTGGAAATTTTTGTGCTCTGTGAAATACATTTAAGTCTTGCTTTGCTATGGAAACTTGTTGGCATCTTTATTACAAGTTGAAATACCAGTTAAAGCAGTAAAGATAAACTAAGTGCATAGCAGTAAAAATGACACAACTATGTATCCTGGTTCATCCAAATGGGCTACGTTCAGTCCCTAAGTTTTCACTTAGGATTAACTTGTTAAAAGAAACAGTATTAGTACAATATACAAATGTTCCAGGTTAAACTCAAGGGCACTCGGAGCGGCACAACAGGCATGAAACTTAAGACTCAAATTAACAAGAAAGACCAATGTATACAACCTTGTAATGTGTTTGCACTAAAGAATCTAACTTGAAATATTTGTTCTAAGCGTTGTGCTACAATTGAACATGATTTCTCTCTTATATAGCACTTAATACAACAGATATAGTATATATTAAAAAGGAAAGAGCCGTAAGTGATTTGTTTCGTATGAAATTGTTGCATCCAGATTTGGTACTGGGTTAACTTTTGTTGAAATAAGAAGATATGACCGAGTAAGAAAAGATTTTGATTTGAGTCTATAATAAATGCAACAGCTATAATAAGTTTAAGAAAGGAATGAACAGTCAGTAATAAGTTCCATTTATGTTACTAGTTAGATACCAAACCAAACTTTTCTAAAATAAAAGATGCAGTTGATTAAGGAAATAATTTGATTAATATCTATAGGATTCTCGTCTATCTCACAAGAAAAGGATGGTGAGATAATATTGATAGATCTTTACTGAATATGTGGTTAAAGACAACTAAGGAAGTTTATTTAATGAAGATCAATAATTTCTTAATTTCATTCATCATCAAGTCCTTGGAGTATCGAAACTATCCAAGACCAAAATGGTTAACAGATCTCCCCATTTTTTTATGATGACAAGTGATTTGATGATTTAATGAAAAGCTCAAAAGGAAATATACTTGTACACCCCCTAAATTGGTGAGGAACTTACATGTGCTCTCTTTGAATCTGTGCTTCATTAAATTTGTGAGGAACTTACCTGTGCTCCCCCCGAATAAGTGCAACCCCTTTTTGGAAAGAGGACTGATTCCACTGCTGTTTCGTGGTATTGGAACAAGTAATATTAAAGCAATACCAACCATAAAAACAAGCAAAGATAGTGCCAACGCATTTAAGAAAACTAGATAATAGCAAGTAAGAGCAAATAATAGCAAGCAAGAGCAGACAACTTAGACTAAGTAGTTTAGAGTTATTATAGGCCATCATCAAATCCACCTCTCCCCCTTCATCATCAAAGAGGATGAGTTTCAAAAACAAATAGTTCAAAATAAATTATCAGTTCAAAAGGGCAATCATATGGTTCCCTTATTTTTCCTAAGCTTTGCAAGAAAGCGGTAGACTTTGTGAGCTTTGGTTGGTTTTCCTCACTTTCAAGGCAATACTTGCAGTGTTTTTTTCGGTTTTTTCCTTGAGGTCAGTGATGGCAATCAAGATTCCTTCCAGCTTATCTTCCAAGCTTTTTTCAAAGTTTTCTTGAAGTCGTCCTGACCTGCGTGGATTACTGGTAGCAACGTCAATAATGGGATTGGAACCCTTTGTATCACAGGCAACCTATGAATTGGTAGAGAATTCAAAATTACAAATAGCAAAAAGAAGATCATACCACTGATTGAAGTTATGCGCATAAACACAGAAACAAATTTAAAAAATTTAGAATTCTCAAAACCAAAAAATATACTTTGAACAGAAGAAAGAATAGAAACAAAACAAAACTTACTGAGGACTTGGAGTGTTGAAGACCAAGCAAGTTCACTAATTTCCAATGCAAAACGCTTAAATATCCAACTAAAAGCATCAAAAAATATTTATAATTTTTTATTATCAAAATTTATACATATAACTAAAATTTATTTAATTGTTAATTGGAACGCATATCTATACTCCTATACCGTTTATAAAACACTAGGCCTATTGAATAACCACTTTTGATGTTTTTAGTCTGTTACTTTATTTTCTCTCCCATGTCTCTTATCTCTTCTCTCCTCTCTCTATTTTATTTGACGTAATATTATAATTTTTCTTTCTATCTCTCTCTCTCTTATTTCCCTATTCATTATTTGATTTTTTTTTTTGGTATTTATCCTTTTTAATTATATGATTTGATTTAATTTAAATTAAGTTTTTCTTTAATAAATATATTGCAAATATCTATCTATCTATCTATATATATAATCAAAAAATTAATAATTTTTTATTTTATACCTTTCAAAATTTTTAAACAGAGGGTTAGATATATGTTATTTTTCATTTACACCATGGGCTGCGCCGGATTCGCGGAGTAGTGTCTTGCTGTCGGTAAAAACAGGCTTTAGAAGTTCTATTAATTTTAACGGGAATTTTGGGGAATTTAGTCCTGCACTTTTTTTTTTCTCTCTCATGTTCTTTAACTGGATTGCACTCGAGATCCGCAGAAACACCTGACAATTTTCTTGCAATGTCGGCCCAAATGGAGATCTCTCTGTAAATTTCTTGTACATATACTCTTGCACTGTATTCAATTTCGATCTCCCCACCACAAGACTGTAAATATCATGTTCAAGTTTCGACATCCTCATAGTGTTAAGCTCATGCTGCTACCTTTATTAATTCTTCAGTTTTCTCCTCCAATTTCGGCTATCAGGTACAACAAACTCTGAATTTCCTCTTTCATGAATTTTTGAACCAACCCTTTCGGTAGTTGTAGATCAAATCGAGTTCCATGGGTTCTCTTGCGGAATTTTTGATGTTTTTCTGATATACAATTCAACTTTTCTCGGAAACTTTGTTGGGTTGTGTGTTTGTGTGTTTTGGGCCCATTATCTCTCTCTCTCTCCCTCCCTCTCTCTCTGCAGCAACTAACTGTTAAGTTTGGTGTCAATGAGCTTGATTCATATCTTATTCGGTTACAGGAAGGATGTGAGCCTTCAACGGAAACTTTATTGTAGAACCACTGTTCAAGGAAGATTCTTTCTAGCTGATGATAATGGTATTTTAGTTTCTTTACTCAAAATTAAATTCATGTCGTGCCATGCTTATAGCAAAATTTTAGTTGCAGATATAACCAGGCAGTTGATTTGTGACGAGTTGCACTATGTGGAGAGGGGATTGAATGACTGTTGGAATGATTGTTAGATATGAGAACATGATTGTTATGGATAGGACCTGCGTAGAGATGCCATAAAGTTGCTGGATTGGATAATAATATGCAAATTTGTAGGCCCAACTAATCAATTCTTAAAGAGTGTGAACAAATGTGAAATAAAAGTGGATCATAGTGTTTGGAAGTCCAGTGACCCTGTTTGTCCTGATGAGGTTTCGTTATTGTAGGTCATGTATGTGATGCATTCTCAGTCGACCCGCTGTCTCATTGTTGCCCAGCAAATGGAGACCAATTCTCTTGTCAGTGAGTTATCTCTTTAAGTCCTTTAATCAATTTTGTACCCCTTCCACAATTCCATTCCATTGTCTCTGTCTCCTATTACCTTTCTGGGCAGCCGAAAAGATTTGCATATTTGAGGGATTTGGACTGCATTGTAGCTTCTCAATCAAAAATAAAAATAAAAATAAAAGAATGAAAACAAGAACTGCATTGTATCTTGTCCTTTTACTATTGTGACAGAAATGAACTGCATTATCTTATTACACGTTTGAATTCAGCAGCTACTGAAGAAAATATAGTCCATGTGTTAAGATCATTACAGTAATTTACAAGCTACATCAAATATAATGGGATGCCAGTGTGTTATCTTGGAATTTTCTGTTCTCTCTATTGAAAGTTGTCTTCCATACAACCAGGAAGTAATTATATACCTTCTGTTAATGGAAACTTTGTTCTTTTGTTTCTTTCCTTTCCGTTATTGTGGAGCTACAGTGGATGCAATCTTGTTTCCCAGTGTTGCAACTCATATGAGTTCTGTGTTTCATGCTGCTTGAATCCAACTATGGTAAGATCATCATTCTTTATCTTTTTTCTTCTTTCATCAACCATTTCCACATTTTGATAAACTGCCTACTTTTTCTACAGACTCATAAAGAACTGGCTCTAAGGGTCAAAATAGCAAAGCCTCTGACTGCTGGTAAATTTGATTTTCAATTGGCGAGAAATATTGATTTAGATACTGCATTCACTTCTCGTTGCACATATTTTTTAATTTGGTAGAGTTGCTTAAGCTAAAATTTACAGCTCTTCAACTTATACTCATGGGCAAGCCTTTTCTCATAAGTTTTTATGTTTGTTCTTGCATTCCTTTCTGCCTTGTTTTTGTGGGTAGAAAATCTTGTAATTAGGTTCTGCACGTGCTTGATGCATGTCATAAGGAAGATTCTAGCTCTCTCATATTGTGCATAACTTACTGATCTTGTACTCTATACACTGATTTATCTGAAGATTTCAGATTTGGTCTGTGTTTGACAGGAGTCTATGAAAGTGTTTTCGATTTTTGTGCTGGAAGGTGCCGCCATAATTCTGAGGGTGTGGTATGTTTTCAATTTCAAATGCTTTATTTATGATTTTTATGTGAACAACTGCAACAATCTTGGTCAAATGGTATTTATGAAGAAAAAAGAAAATTTCTAGAGTCAAGTAAATATGTATAGACCTTGGATCAATTCTGAATTAAAATCTGGCTTTTCATTGCCTGGTGAAATAATTGAAACTAACATAGACTACCTTTTAGATATTTTCTTCTCCAAGAGGGACTCCTATCTTCATGCATGCTGAGACATGAGAGAAAGTATTCTTTGAGGCAAACATGTGCATTCATTAGTCGAAATTACTGACCCGAATGTTACCTTAAGGTCCATCCTGAACATTGAGATTCCAAAAGTAGTGTAGTTTCCTGTCAATTAGAAGTTGAAAAGTTCATTGTGACTGCAAAACAGTATGATTATTTGCCTCCTTTCTGTCATGAGCAGAGGGTTTTTATTGTTCATGGGCTCACTTATCCTTTTATTGTGAGCACATGCACTCTTGTTGGAGTTATATCAATGATGTCGAAGAATTTTTGACCACTCTCATGTTTTGCAATTACAAGGGCTAAACTTAATCCTCAGCTTTATAACCTTTTTATGAATTACAGAACCATAGTTCATGACATGATGATTGGCAACTGATTCTTTCTTTTTTTTTTTTTTTTTTTTTCAGGTTCATGAAAATGCATATCTGAGTGAATTTCATCATTGTTTCTCAATGCCTTCAAATTCGTCAGGTCAGTTTGAAAATGTTTGCCTATCAATATGGATGAAAATGAAGCCTATTTATTACCTCTGTGGAAGGGTTGATTTTCAATTTGTTTCCTCTATTCATTTTCTCGTCAAATGGTTATTGTTTTTCCTGGTTGAAATATTTGAACAGTTTCTTTTCCAGATTTTTCTTTTTTGTTTTTCTGTATTCACTACACTACAATTTTATGGCCCCGCATATTAGTAGATTATAATCTGCTCCACCCTTCCATCATTTTTGACCTGCCTTTTATATCCTTAAGAGCTGCCAAATTTAGTCCATGCACGCTGGAGATAAAGCTTGAATTTTAGTCATATAGAGCTGTTTTGTTTCTGTAATGGGAACAGGGTTGGTGCTGCACAGTCACAGTCATTACTGACTTGAGGTGACTGCCACAGTCAAGTCAAGTTACTTAGTTTGTTTCAATACAAGGTTGCAAATAAAATGACGTTAGGGAAATTTCAGTTATCTTCGAACTTGATTGTTCTGTCAATTTTCTAATTTGTTAACTGGATGATGATATTTTTCTTTCTTCTTTCCAGTTGGCACTCTCCTCATACTTTGTAATCCTCAGCTTGAATTACAATAAACACAGTGATGTTTGTGCATTGGATGCAAAACTGGACATTTTTGAAACTGTTTATTTTAGTGTAGACATTTTGTGTGTTTGTTTTATTTTCTATATCCTGTTTATATCTATGTGCTAGTTTTTGCAAGTTGCTTTTGCACCAAACAAAGATCCGTCTTGTTTTATGTGTGTAAATTTATCCTGATTAATCGTGGTCTCTTTAAAGGAACACTTAATTTCTGGGTCAGTTACCTTTTTTACCACATTATCATGGCTTTCATGTTACTTTTATATTAATGACTTTCCCCCTTGGAACTTGAAACAAAAAAGAAAATATAGAACTTCTTTCGTTTCAAAGAATTGTAGGGCATTAATTGGAGAAGGCTTTAAATGTAGCAAGTTGAAGTTCAGTGCTAAAGGATTTAGAGAAAGAGGAAAATCTTCTTTTAGATATATCTTCAAGAGGTTATATTCAAGAATGATTCTTGCATGTTAGGGTCTGAGAACTAAATGCATTGTGCTTAAGAATATATCAAATGACAGGATCTTCTACCACACAACTTGAAGCAAGACTGGCTGGCATCAGTATCATTATTGGAAGGTAAACTATCATGATGGTTGCCCAACCTTTTGGAACTGTAATGTAACAAATCCTAATCTCTGGTTTTCTGTGCATGTAGACAAGGGGAATCATGTGACTCCGTGTGCAAATATAATTTGCAATCTTGCGTGCCCAACAAACTAGCGTTACTTAATCAGTGTGAAGTGTAAGCTTAATTCCTAAAGTTTTATTATGTGAAATCTAAGTTTATCTTGATACATCATCCATTTTTTCTGTACCTTCATTAAGTTCTGACATTTGAACTCTGTGTTTTCTTCTATGAGCATCTTTTCTCTAACTTGTTCGTTTTGGTTTCCATACTGATAATGTACCGTCAATATTGATCTGGTTCAAGCTTAAACTACTTGTCTGCTAAATACCTTCTGCATTTGATCTTTCTTGATGGTTCCTTTTACAAAGATACAAATGGAGTATGTGTCCTCATATACAGGGCTAATAAATATCAACTGACTACTTGCAATTGTCCTCCTAATAAGTGAAGACCTATATGCATGAATCTTGATGGATTAAAGCGTAATCAATATTCCAAAGTTGTGAAAAATATGTAGGTAGTCCCCTCAATTGCATAAGCCATTGTTTTGAGTCAGTTTTGCATCTCATTTTTCTGCTGTTGATGAATTATTATGGGTGATGGCATGCAAGTTCTGTCTCGCTTGGGAAAAAAATAAATAAATCAGTAAAAATCTTATCTTGATTGGTTTTGGGGAAATCTATTCATCAAATTCGCATAGCTTTAAGCGTCACTTTCTTGTTTGATGCTTGGGGTTATTATTGAATGGATTTTTGTTGAAATGGTTGATTGCTGGAATCATATATTTCCAGCATGTATGGAGTTGCTTGCATTAATCATGCAACACCTTTTAATTTTTCTTGATTTACGCTGTATACATGGCCTGCAAGGGTCAATAATATTTCATTTTATGATAAATTAGGATTATTGCTAGTAATACTCTTGGATCATATGCAGCAAATTCGTTTAGCTTGAAATATGTATTTCTTTTCTGCATGCTTCACAGAATTGAGTTTTTGTGATTTCTAACACTAATTTTCTACTTTAACAAATAGAATCAAAAAGTATATGAGCTGCAAAGGTGACTGTTTGTCAAGTATGGGAGCTGACCAACCGGCTGAAGTTGTTGAAGATGCCCCAAGAAATCTGGTATGGTTGCTAATTGTGTTCACAAAAACAAGCCCTCATATGTTATTTATGGTTGGATTTGCGTGAAATATAATTAGTCAGGCAGGCAGAAATTTTTGCGCAGTGAAAATACATTGGCATTGATAAGTTGAAACCTCTCTTATGTGAAGTTTATCTTTAATTCATCATTGTTTTCTTGCTGAGGATCATTTGGATGACATATTATCCTTGAAACAGTAAGAACTGTATTTGTGCAAGAATAATTTCTCACTGTATGTTGGCATCTGGATTCGCTAGTGCTCACTCCTGGCATGCTTATGATAGATAAATTGAACACAACACATTTATGATAGATGAGTAATTAACTGTTAATTGCATTTTGCGCCACTAAAATATGCGCTTTTGCCGCATCGAACCCTTGAACTACAAAGCGTAACAAATTCCTCTCGGTTTTGGTACAAAACATAACAAATCAGCCCAAAATAGGAGCCGATTTGTTACATTTTGTAGTTGGGGGGTTTATGCAACCAAAGGCATAGTTTGGGTGCAAAGAGTAACTAACCCAATAATTCATAGGAATAAATTAGAGCCCGTTTGGATAGGCTTAAGAAACAAGTGTTTGTCAAGTAGTGCGACAGTAGAAGTTTTCTTTTTTAAGCCAAGTAGTTATGAATTTGGATGCAGTAATTTAAAACTGCTTAAAAAGGTGCTTTTCTTTGGAAGCTACACCACATAGCTTCTGAAAAAAGCCATTTCTGGGCTTCTTCTTTTCTTGAAAAAACCAGCCAAACAAATTTTTTTAACTGAAGTGCTTTTTTTTTTTTTCAAAAAATAAGTGCTTCTCTTGTGAAAGAAGCCATCTAAACGAGCTCTTAGATTTCCTTGCTTTCTGCTTTGAGTAATTCATTTTTACAATTAACTCTTGTTTCTACCAAATACCTTTTGCATATTCAGAATCCTGGTGCTTGCTTGTACACAAAAACACAATCTTCGCTTTCTTGCGATGGCTCACACAGGCATACAAGAAGGCTCTGTCCATGCGCATGAAGGGTTTATAAGGTAGACATCCTCTTTCCCTAGTCCCTATTTGTTTCCAAAGCTTATTTATTTGCTCAAATATTTCCTCGGATCAAGAACCGATATTCTCAAAGTATACCTAGATTGTGTTTGGATTGATAGATTTTGAGGCAAGGATGTCAAATCCTCAATAACAAATCCATTGAACTTATTTGCATGTTGTTCTCTTACAATGGATTTTTAGTTCCTTGAGATCCTAATGTGAACCATTATTGGCATCATTATGGTAGATTTCACATCCATATAATGCATAGTCATTCGAAATCCTTTGCCTGAAATGCTTGCCTCAAATCCAAACACAGCCCTCTTTGTGGTTGTCCTCCTCTTTATTGGATAATTATTTATTTTAGTTCTTCATAATGCAACACAATTTGATTGTGTTGGTTTTATAACTATGTCAGGCTATCATAAGTTAAACCCTTGAAAGCCTATTGATGTGCAGCCATGGAGTAAGACCAGCAAATGATAAATGGTTGAATATATTGGTGGGTTTGCACGTCGATGTTGTTGCATTGTTTATTTAACTCAATGTAAATTAATTACTCAACACTGGAGAGAGGTTGTGAGAAAAGATAGTGTAGTTTTCCTTTTTTTTTCTTTTCTTCCGTGAACGACGGCAGTTCTCGTTGCTGGTGGGACGGGCTATGCGGCGCTAATCGACCAAGTCCTGTGATAAAATGTTCAAATAGGAGATCGATAGATCATTCTCAGTGATATTGAATGTTGAGAAATTAACAAAAGAAGAATATATTGTAGCCAAGTACAAAGCCAAAAACCATCAAATTCCTTCATAGGGCGATTCTTTATGTTTGAAATAATTAATATGATAAAGCAATATGTACTTGCTTTTGTGATCTTAATGGATTCTTTTTCCATCATCCCCTCACCTCCCTCCCTTCCCCCCCCCCCCCCCCACCGCCCCCACTCGATATTGAAATCGCATTTTATTCTACCGTTCGCTACTGTATAATGTATACATTTTTGCATGTATCTTAAAGAGTCGCATTCATTGAAAAATTCAGAATAGATTCTCAAAGATGTGTAAATGCTAAGCTCAAAAACAATATGCACCAGCTTGGAAACTAAATGTTATGGAGTTAACTTCGAAACTTTCGCTACAAGCAAGGTTCCAATTACAAATGAATAAGAGACCTCGAAGAGAGAGAATAGAGGGAGAAACTAAGCCACCTTCTAACATTTAAATGCTTAATTACTACGTAGAAAGGGAATTCTTTGTATTGGTCCTCCCCTTTTGCTATAGAAAATATTCTAACGGCCTCAACAAAATTTGATGAAACAGTAAAAACGTGTTTTAAATTCCTAACTCGTAACTAAGCCTGACTAGTAAACTCGTGCTTTATTTTTCCAAGGCCTCGTTCGTGCGCCTTAGAAGTCATTTGCATCCTCAAGTTTCTTTAAGTTGCCTTGTACGCTTTTTCTTTCTGTTCCCCGCTTTTAATTATAATTCATTGAACACCCATTTTTCTTTCCTGCTGCTGTCTCTTCTTGTAAATGTCAAAAAAAAAAAAAAAAATTAAAATTGCAATTGGGATATAACAGTAAATGTCCCAACTTAGGTCATGATTTGGAATGTGTCTTTTTCATGTTTTTGTTTTCAACTGAATATATGTTTGTTTGTTATATTTTGAAGAAAAACCATAAAAAAAAAGTTATAGTTTGAAGAAAAATACAATTAAAATTCATAATGGATTACAGGATTGATATTCATCTCAATATTATTTTCATTGATTTGTTATAAAAAATAAAATAAAATCAATGAGATCTACAACTTTGTATTACCATATTTGAATAATATTTATTATTGAAATTCACTACTGGAAAAACTATTTTTTGTAATTGATTTTGGCTTAAATCGATCACAAAACAGATCTGTAACCGAATCTGTCACCCAAAAAATCAGTCACGAAAACCTTGGTCACAGTTTTTGGTGACTGAATCTGTGACCGACTGTTTTGTGACTGAAATTTCAATCACAAAAAAATAAAAATAAAAATAATAGTGGCCTAAATTTCGGTTACAAAATGAAGGGAATAGTGACCAAACTTTCAGTCACATAATGGAAAGAATAGTGACCGAAATTTCGGTCACAAAATAAAATGTATAGTAGCGATCGAATTTTTAGTCACAGAATGAAATGCATGATAGTCACCGAAATTTCTATCACAGAATAAATAAATAGTGACCAATTTTTCTGTCATAGATTGAAAAAGAATAGTGACTGAAATTTCGGTCACAAAAATTTAGAAGCAAATTATTGATATTATATTTTTGTGACTGACAAATTGGCCACAAATTTGCAACCACAGATTTTTGTGACTGTATTTTCGGTCACAAACATGACCAATAATATCAATTCCTATTTCAATTTGTCAATTCTCCAATTCTTTTTGTTTTTCAAAACCTGAATTTTAATGTCAAAATAACACCAAAAATAAATTAACCACCACAAACCAATCCCAAACATACACCAATATCTACAAAACATCACGAATAAACATTATAATATTCTACATAATTCAATACTTATCATTATATACATCGCAAACATTCATCCACCAATCATGATCAACTCCAAATTATCTATCCATCATTCCTGATCAAGTCATATCTTTGTCCACAAAAAAATCACCTTGCTCAAATCTTCTACATATATACATACATATTCACTAAATAGAAATAACAATATAATTGTCGAAATCATATATCATTCTCATCATTGTCACCGTCACAATTGTTTTGATCTATTAACTTGCTCGTTTTAGATGATGATGATGCAACTAAAGGCACTTCGGTAGCATTTGACTGGAGCAGGAATCCATATGTGGGTGGCATAAAATTGGGTATTTGAGCTTGTGAACCTGATGGAAAAGTTATGAACCTTTGCATTTGACTCATGGGTTGTTGGAAATAGTCAAACTTTGCAGACAAGTTTAAAAGTGAATCTTGCAACTTTACGTTCTGCTCCTGAACTAAGTCAATTTTTTTCTTTTGCTCCTCAATCTCCTTTGATTGCTCTTTGATCTTTGTCTTCTAGTCATCTACTTGAAGTTTAAGGGCCCTAGTCTCCTTACCCTCCAATGCGCCTCTTACCCAAGAAACAATAGTTGATCGAGATTGGCAGGACTTTAAAAGTTTGGTCACACCTGCAAGACTATACGCCTGGCCTTTTTTCAAACCTCCAACTGTGGAATTAAATTCACACATTAATTTTATTTTATTAAAATGTTATTTTCCATCTTACAATTCTAATTTAATATAATTTGATTTTCACACGAAAATCAAATATGAGTAACAAAAATTATCATCTTCATTTCTTTTTTTAACAAAATGAAAATAAGAATAGAAATGCAACCATTGTATTGTCACTCGCTCATATGTGAAAAGAAGGGAAAAAGAAAATGGACTCAAGATGCTACTTACTAGGGTATTATGAGGTAAGACAATCAGTTTTTAATTTTTTTGATTAAGTATGGTGATATCACAATTTATTTTTAACCACTTTTTAATATTATCATATTCAAATTCAATAGTCTAAAAACACTACTTGTGTATCATTTGATTGGAAAATATGGAATTTTCCAAGAAAATGATAAACAAATGTAACGACAAGTGATAGTATGCGGATAGTGTCTTTATGCGTATAGCCTCGTTCCATAGGGGTTAATGGAGATAATATAACGGGTGTTAGTTTGTTTTATAGTAAATCTTAGGGTTGTTAAATGGAGAGCATTTAAATCCGAATTCGATCCGACATCAATTCGGATTTTAACATATTCGATTGGTTAAAATATTCGATGGATCAAATCCAATTATAAACATCTGTAACCTGAAATAAGTGGATCATATGTGAAATCAAGCAATTCGATCCGTTAAAAATTCGAATTCAAATTCTAATAATATACCTAGTTACATTAATAACATTATATATATATATATATAATATTACTGAATATACTGAAATCAAATGTAATATATATATATATATATCACTATAATTAATAATATATTATTCTTTTTTTTCAAGGTAATTTTTTAAAAAGATAATGTATAGTTTTCACACATATTATAAAATATTTTTTTTACTTTATATAATTTTTTTTCTATAAGGAATAATTTTTTTTAAAATTTGGTTACTCGATTTAAACTTCATTCTTTTAGTTGTTATCGGGTGAATTTTTTAATTGAGTTTTAGATTTTTAAATCCTATAGGATTCGAGTGAGACTCGGATATTAAAAAGGCTAATTAGATTTGGATTCAAAATTTTCAAATTTGATCCGAATCCGACCCGTTGACAACCCTAAAAAATTTGAAGGTCCAATATCAAGCATCCGCCTGCTTTTAATCTAATGGGGTCTAAGATTCCCCATCTCACCCCTTTAGAGTGTATTTGGTATGGAGGAAAATGGGAGGAGGGGGAGGGGGAAGGGGAAGGTGAGTAAGGAAAATGAGATGAAAGAAATTATTTTCCTTCGTTTGGTTGCATATGGAAAGTGGGAGAAAAAGAAAATTATGTGAGGCCCACCAAATTTTTTTCTTCCCAAAATTGGGGCGGAAAATAAAAGAAAATTATTACAATTATTTTTTCATTTTTCTCTCATCCAAATAATTATGTGGAAAATTAAAAACCACTTATTTTCTTTTATTTCATTTTCTTTCATCTCTATTTTCTTTGCTTTGCCAAAAGCATTATTAGTGAGATATGTGATCGATTCGCTATCATAATCCTCATTTTTTTTTATTCAAAGATCGTAGGGATTATCCCTAGAACACTAGAACACGTGTGATACACTTTTCGTTAACATTGAATAGAAAGAGAGTTTTGTGTAGGATTTTGAAAAATATGAAGGCTATTTTACCTAATTTTAAACTACGAGAGAGTTTTCGACGTTAAAATGAAACCATATGGAGATTTTATCTAATTTTCCCCTGTATACAAGGTCGCCTAGCAAACTTAAATTTGTGGGGGACTCCTTGCCAAAATACCCTACGACTAGAAATACAGTTATCATTTCGTTATCATTAATTTAATGTCGCAAACACCAATATGATAGATCATCATCCGGAATACAGAAAAGTTTTGTTTATAACTGATTTGGTTTCGCCCAATTAATTATATGATAAATATAATAACAGTTATTATGTGATTGGTTACTCGATCTTAAATATACAAGTACAACAATCATATTTTATATATATGTAATAACACTTACGATGTGATTGGTCTCTCGTCCTTAAACAATTAAAAACATACCAATCACATTATAAATATAAATCACTCACAACATGATTATTCTCAATGTCGCCATATCGATCTATGATAGAATTTCCCAGTAAATGTTTATTTTATTTATACTCTTGTCACCTACCATACTTGCAGAGATGTTTGAGGGAGTCATTTTTTTTTCTCTTTTTTCTTTTTTGGTATTCTCATTTCCAAGGTCCCCATTTCTTTTTTCCCTATTCTGAAGGTTACAAGATCCCTAACTTGAAAATAATATTTGTCAAAGCAAATAAGGGATGGGAAAACAGGCCTTCTAAGACTTTTGAGTACAGGAGTAGGAAAGACATTGCTTACTCAGTGAAATCAGTGATCTTCTAACTTTAAAATAGAAAAAGTCATGTCCGCCTTGAACATCTGCAGCATCCTTCTATGCCCTTCTCTATTTAAAATTTGGGACAAGTTAAAGGAAAAGACACGGATTAGCCACGACCTGACTTTTGCAATATTTAGTGGCCAAATTTGGCCATGGATAGTATGTGGCAAATGCCCATGTCTGGAAATCTATGGCCATTAGGCCGTGGCTAACACGTGGTTGAGGAAAGCCGTGGCTAAATTTTGCCATGCCACTTTTAGCTATGGATAAAATCTGTGGCTAAAAGTATTTTTTCTAGTAGAGATCCATCACAACCTATCATTTTATAGACAAAAATACTCAACAAAAAAAAAAATTAAAACAAGCGCATAAAAGAAAACCTAGTGTTAATCTACAATTGATTTTATGAAATCGTCGAAAAATCATCAAATTTCAGAACTTTCAAACGGGAAAGAACATATAAAATCACAAAGGCTTAGGGTTTATCAAACATTTGAGCCATTCCATTAGACATAACATCAACCCCCATGTACGCAATGTGGGTAATGTTAATTTCCATATGTGAGGGTGTTTTTTGTAATTTTACTAAATCTTAGGGGTGATTTTTGCAACTGAGCCTTTATTTGAAAAAACAAAAAATAAGAAGGGCAAATCAGACATTTTCGTTATTCCATAAGACATAACATTGACCGTCCCCCTGTACTAAAGGGGTAACGATAATTTCATATACGTGGGGTTTCCTTTGTAATTTCACTAAACCTTAGGGGTGGTTTTTATAATTCATTCTATTTAATATTATACTTACAAATATATTACACATTAATTGATATATGGGTGGTTCAGATAAATAAAGAGAAAAAAAAATTATGATATGGAGAAAAGAATTGAATTTGTCTTTTTTTATTTCAATCGTCTATTAATACACAGATCATATAATAGTGAATGTAACAAAAAGGTTTAATTACAATTATACCACCTGCAAAATAGCATAATTACAAATAATTACAAGCTCCTCTCAAGTGTTTGTATTTATCAACATATCCCCTTTAACTTTTGGTTCTTTAACAAATTGCTCCTTCCATTAGAGTTTATTAGTGGAAAATGGTGCCTTCATAAAAAATTTAAGAGGGTGTTTGACTAAACTTAAAAGCTCTAAAAAATATTTTATAAGATATTTGAGTGCTTATAAAATGTGCTTATAAAATGTGGTACAGTGTTTGACAAAATTTTAGGTGAAGGAATTTAAAAGTTCCTAAAATGAAATGTTTACAAACTTATAAGCACTTTTCAAAAATGTAACAAGGGACCAACTTCTTTTTAAATCCTAACAAGTTCCATTATTTTTAACTAAATTAATTATAAATTTGCCGTTACCAATATTTTATCAGCTACACCTATCTTATTCACCGAAACATGTCAGTAGCTCACTTTCAAAATAAGATAAAACGCCTTATAAACTTGTAAAATATCTTGTAAAATGTAGGAACTTATAAGATATTTGAAATAAGGTTTGTCAAACACCCTCTAAATATAATTACATTATTTAAAAGGAAGTTTACGAGGAACTAACCTAAAAAAAAAAAAAGTTTTGTATAAGGCATTGATGTTAGTAGAAAACTCTTTTACACATTTAGTTTGAGTCTCAACTATGCATCAAGCGATTCAAATTGTGACACATTATTAATTTACTTATAAAAATATCAACATACAAAATTTAACATAATTTCAAAGATTTAATTCATATGTAAGGTCAATTTTTAATTACTAAGGGGCTCACCCTTAATCAACCATTCACATCATTGCTTTTTTTATATTTTCCCCCATTGACATGTTGTTATCACTCTCTTCACTCATTTCAAATCTCCCCATTCTCATCAAACAAATTTCCTCTTAATTGAGCACAAACAAGTTCTTATTGCATTTCCTCACCCTTTTTTTCAGCAAAACAAACAAACAAAAAAGAACAAGAAAAAAAAAATTGATCCCCTTTCCTGATCGAAAATATTTCTTGAAAACAACCAGTAATGGCCACAAACACTTTCAACTCTCTACACCAGACCCCTCTCCACGGGCGCCACTCCACAGACCACCGCCCTCCCTCCACCACCACCACCTCCTGTGGCGGCAGAACCAGTTACTTCTTCCGAAAACCAATCACCACCCCTCCCCTGCCCCACCTCACCACCTTCTCCGCCACCCCCACCACCACCTCCTTCGACCTCCTCCACCACCACCTATCCACCAAGAACTTCCGGCGGGCCGACGAGGAGACCCGCAGCCTCCTCATACACCTCGCTGGAGAACCCGCCCGGAAGCGCGGCTACGTCTTCTTTTCCGAAGCCCAGTTCATCCCTCAAAACGACCTCAAAACTATAGATCAGCTATGGCGAGATCACAGTGACAACAAATTCGGGTACAGAATGCAGAAGAAGATATGGGAGAAATCGAACAGAGATTTCACAAAGTTCTTCATAAAAATTGGGTGGATGAAGAGGCTTCAGGGATGTGAAGTAGAGCAGTATAATTACAGGGCCTTCCCCACAGAGTTCACTTGGGAGATTGAAGATGGTGCACCAGAGGGTCATCTGCCATTGACGAATGCTATGAGAGGGACTCAGCTTTTGAGAAGTGTTTTTACTCATCCTGCTTTTCATGGAGATGATGAACATGAATAAGAGAAAGGTGGTGATATTAATGGTGGTAATTTACTGATGAACAGAGCATTTAAAGCAAGCTACACTTTCTAAGTAAATTGCCAGGCCGGTGGGTGAATTGTACATAGAAGGGTAATCTCATTTCTTTTTGTTATTTTAGTCTATTTCTTCTTTTTCTTTTTTTGTTTTGTTGATTATGAATTTTAAAATATTGTTTTATATCTCTCATTTTCTTTTGTTTTTAGAATTTAATCATTTTGTTGTTTCTTCAACTACTCCTCTTAAATTTGTGTTGACGACCAATATTTATAATCTTTTATATATATATATATATATATATAATCAATTCGGGACACTTTATAAATGTCAACCAGAAAAATATCCCCACACACGCACACACTCACTTGAGGGGAAAAGAAGAGAAGACAAGAAAGTTCGAACTCAGGATATCATTGATACCAAATTTGAACCCACATCAGTGGACTCCAAGCCCAGTGGCAACCAATGTATTGATAGTTGTAGAAACTTACTTTTAACATTTAAATGATTTTCGACTTTTTATTTGTTTTGACAACAAAATGCGCTAGTCGTGTACGTAGTTGTTAAACATTAAAAATGGGAGAAAAAAATTGTCTTAACATTTGATCACGTGTGTGTGGCTCGTGATTTTGCTGTGAAAAATGCTAACATAAAGGTGAAAAATAATTAAATTTAAGGAAAAAAAAATTAAACATTCAATTTGAAAATTCGCAATTAACGAGATTAAAAGTGAAGAAGAATTAGATTTTGGGACTAAAATGATATTGTTATGTATATGAAATACGTGATCTAATATAGTTGTTTTGAGGGAAAACTTAATACAGATTTGGCTGAATCACATTTAAGTAATTAGTATATGGCAAGTAACATACAAGTGGTCATGTAATTTAGATTAGTTTTAAGAGAATGATCAATTAATTTACAAATTTAACAATACTTATTATATCAATGATTGAATGTGATTAAACTTGACTTCAATTATAAAAAAAATCCCTCATTTCTGACATTTATATGGCATACCATTTGGGGGTTTATTGCATATTTGGTCCCTTGAGTGTGCATTTGTCCAATGTTGGTCTCATTCATTTCAATATTTTCAATTTTGGTCTCATATGTTTCAAATTTTTCCAATTTTGGTACTTTTTTTGAAATTCCGTTAAATCTTTAACTGCGAAAGCATGCACGCCTCATGTGGCCTTTAAGTTTTCGATACACGTGGCCATTAAAAATTAGACGAAATTTCAAAAGAGTCAAAAAATTGCGAAAATTTAAAATATATGAACATTAAAATGAATAGAACCAGAATTAGACAAAAGCATACTTATGGGACCAAAATTGTAACCAACTCTATCATTTGGCCTTTCGGTAAAGTTTGATTAGTTTAATTATAAATTGTGGTTAGTGTGCACTCTTTTTCCTTAAAGCTGACCTTTATATTGTATGATGTTATACAGTTTGGCATTATTTTATTGTTAATTATTATGCTAGGCAAAGTGCATGAAAATAAAGAATCTGCTTTTAATCATATAATTATCAAAAGAAAAAAAAAATTGTAAAGATCTGCTATCTTTGAATGCCAGAATGTTCCTTTGCCTGCTTTTCAACGGCAACTCCTGGTGGGCGGGTATTTTTATTATGTCTATTTCTTAATTTAATTTTTATTATCATTATGTCTATTTAAACTTCATGTGTATAATGTAAAAGCATATCCCTTTGTCACACTCTGAATGTCCTTTGTTGAATGAAGATAATGTGTTAGATAAGATTTTTTGAACTGTATGCATTCTTTTGTCCTTATGAAATTAAATAAGTTGTTGGCAATTTATCAAAAAAAAAAAAAAACAGTTGTTTGCATGTAAGGTAATAATGTCGCACTACTTATGTTACATTAGGAAAATTTTTTGATGGATCAACTGTATGGATTTCACCATGCACTTAATAGTTTAGATTCAACAACACTTTATTTGCATTTTATAAAAATAATAATCTAGGAAGTGTGGTTAAATGTGAACTACAAGGTGAATACGTGGGATTTGCTCCTAGCATATTGAAGAATTTTCGGTTGCATTACTTCAATCCAGATTATATATATATATATATATATATATATTGAGGGAAAACAAAATTTATTATTTCTCCAAATCCAAGATTACAAATGAAGTAGCAAAAATAGGAATCTACTCACCGACAAGAAATCCGTGTACAGGGGAGGACTCGAACGCAAAGTGGCGTCGACCAGAAGAAGGATGGGTGAAACTTAACACAAATGGAAGCTTCTATGAGAGAAATAAGAGATGCCCAGGGGAAGTGGTTACTTGGATTTCATGCAGTCTGGGCAGGGTTTCTATTATGGTTGCTGAACTACTTGAGCTCAGGGAAGGTTTCAGAGTTGCATGGAATAGAAGATTTCCCAGGATCGTTATCAAAACCGACTCAAAAGCCACAGTGTCTCTCATCAAAAGCGCAAATGTTAACAATCATCCTTTAGGCCACATTATTTCAGATTGTCGAGCTCTCCTTAGAAAACCTTAGGACGCCAGCCTCATGCATGTCAAGAGCAGAAGAAATCAATGCGTTGATTTCCTTACCAAGGTAGGACACGAGATTAACACCCCATTTGAGGAGTGGGAGAATCCCCCATTGGGTATTGAGGAACTTTTGTTTGAAGACGAATTGGGTCACTGCTAATTTAGCTTGATCTCTTCTTTTGTAACCAAAAAAAAAAAAAAAAAAGAAAGAAAAAAAGAGATTGTGTTCCTAATTAAATATTGTGCTACTATATTTTCTGATCATGCGTAATGTGTACACGACCACAATGACTCAAACTAGATTGAATATAAGAAATCATACTGCCTAAAGATGTGCAGTCTTCTTTGCTTCCCTTCAACTTTGCTATAAGAAATCTAACAATCACCGTCCAAATAGAAGTATACCAAGCCCTTTTGTCTAGCCAGATTAACCACTTTATGAGCTAATAGTGTTTCCACCACTTTGGGCTGCATCATTTCCTTTCTCCAAACACAAAGCCACCTAAGACATTCCTCAACACTGTTTCTAGCTACAACTCAATATCGGATTCTTTGCTCGTGGAGAAAAGCACTCCATCGAAGTTAATCTTGAGGCTCCCCTAGCCCATGGGGGCGAAACCCATAAAATAGTACTCATTGACACCTGTGGATTAGGAATCAACCCAAGACCTGAACTAAATGCATCGTAATAATTCTTGGCAAAATTGGCTAGGTTGGTTGCACCCAATGGCTCCTATCCTACTACACGTTGATTCATATGCCACCAAATCGACCACGCCAAAGGGAGTGGCTCCCAATCTGTGACTTTGATAGGTTCTGCATAGAATGCAGAACCCATTCTTTGCATGACCCTTTCCACTTCGAGATAGTCGCCATGGTAAATAAGATAAAGCCCATACTTAACTGCCTCAAAAATGGGCAAGTGATCAAAGCATGTTCTGTGTTCTCATCAGCCGCCACACATCATGAGCAAACCGTCCCCACACCAAATGTTTTCTTTTAAGATTAAAAATTGTTGGTGGCCTAGAAGAGGCTAGAGAGTTGGTTTCTATAAGTGCCAGATAATATACACTCTTTACTTAAAATTGGCCATCTTTGGAATAGTGCCACAACCAATGGTTCGAATAAGCTGCTCATCTGATCGGTATGTGTAGTATCTCATCGACGTAACCCTTCCAAATTAGTGATCATACCATAGGTTCATGCTAGTCGAATGTGTTGTCATTTATTAGCTCCATCACCACATTAATAGAGCATCCAGAGGACGTGGCGTGAATGGCCTAAAGATGCGGGCCTCCTAAGCCACAGATCCTCCCAATGCTTATAATCTCCTTGTACCAATCCTCCATCGACATCCTTTCTTAATTAAGCTTTGTGTTTCTCATATGATGTGCCATGTGAAAGAGGGCCAATATCCCAATTTAGCCAAACGAAAATCCCCATGCGACTTGTAGTTGTTCCTCAAAACTTGAGCCAACAGAGAATTATGGTCAACAAGCAATCACCAAGCTAACTTTGCAATCAAGGCCTGATTGAAGCTTTAAGATTATAAGATTCCAAGCCTAAATCTCGTTTGCTCTTACATCAATCATCCTACGCAAGCCAGTGTAACTTATCCGACCCTTGAGAACTCCACCAAAACTGACGAATCAAGCCCTTCAATTCCTTAACAATCCTATCAAGCATTCAAAAACATCCTATCGCATAGGTAGCTATGCCCTACAAGAATTCCATTCTAAGTATGTCCTTGCATGTCCCTAAAAGTTTCTTCTTGGCCCGACCATTAATTCTTTTCAATACGCAGTCCCTGATATATGTAAAGTTGAACGAGTAGATTTTCCTACCATCAATGGTAAACCCAGATACAATTCATGCTTAGAGACCTCACTAACACCCAAGATCGTCGTCACATTATCTTGCACCTCCCTCCGAACATTAGGGCTGAACACCATTGATGACTTGCTCTGATTTACCTCCTGTTCAGATACAATCGCATATTTCTCAAGAAAAACATAATACAAGTCACCTCCTCCATTGACGCTTGACAACAAATGAGAGTGTCGTCAGCATATAGAGGGTGAGGGATGCTTGGCCCCTCCTACACACCACTACTCTCCTAATATTGCTATTCGCCTCCACTTTTTGAATCAAGCAATCGAAAAATTCTACACAAAATAAAAATACATAGGGTGATAGGGATCGATCGCCTTGGCAAATCCCCCTAAGAGGAATAACAAGACCAAACTAAGAGCCACTTAGAATAAAGAAAAAGAAGGGTTAGTAACACAATACATAATAAGTTGCACAAAGGCGAGGACCTATTTTATCAAGGATAAGTTCAAGGAACCGGGCAAGTTCAAGGAACCACCATTCTATGCTGTTGCAGACCTTGCTAATGTCAAGCTTTAATGAAGCTGGTTTTACCACTTTTTTTATTCTTAAAAAATGATTAATTTCAAGAGAAATAAGCACGTTATTAGTAATAACTGGCCCGGGTTGAATGCAAACTAGGCGAGGGAGATAATTTTAGGCAAAAGAGGTTTGATTCTATTAGTTGTAACCTTCAAAATGTGCTTATACACTACATTACAAAGGCTAATAGGATGAAAATGTGACACAAACTCAGGATTAGACACTTTCAGAATCAAAACAATATAGGTATAGTTAAGGGACTTCAAACAACCTCGACCATTCAGAAAATAAAGAACACAAGAAGTAGTAGCTTTCCTAATAATATGCCACAACTTTTGAGACATAGCATCTGGTCCAAGTGATTTAAATAGAGCCATCTGGTCAAGGTTGCTAGACACTTCTTTAGTCATGTAGGTTCATAGAAGCTCCCATCGTATGTCCTCATTTAGTTGTGGCAAAATGGTTTCGAGTGCTTCCTCATTTAGTTCTCGGCCTTTAAAAGATTCAAGGCGCTCGTCAAAAAGCAAATTGGCTACCAAATAAAGTCATTTCGATCAGATCGCGGTGGAGAGTTCACCTCACGGGAGTTCAAGGCATATTGTGACGAACAGGGTATTCGACACCCCATGATGAATCCATACTCCCCGCAGCAGAATGGAGTAGCGGAGAGAAAGAACCGATCCATTTTGAACATGGCCCGATGCATGTTGAAGAGCAAAAATTTGCCTAAAGAGTTGTGAGCAGAAGCTGTAGAGTGTGTTGTATACCTGTCGAATAGGAGTCCGACAAGGAACTTGTGAAATCAAACACCGCAAGAGGCATGGAACATATACAAGCCAAATATATCCCATTTGAAGGTTTTTGGAAGCATTGGCATGTTCCAGATCAACAAAGGAGTAAACTGGATGACAAGAGTAAGACGTAAATATTTATTGGGTATGATCAAAATTCTAAAGATTACAAGTTGTTTGATCCAACTAACAATAAGGTCGAAGTGAGCCGTGATGTTCACTTTGACGAGAAGAGCTCGTGGGATTGGAGCTCGCAAAAGAAAGAACAATATAGTTTTTACCCATTTGAAGTGAAACTGGATCAGAATGAAAATGAAGACTAAGTGGAGGAGTCAGTCACTCCGACTGGACAATCAACAATCAATTCCACTTTGACAGATGCAGAATCTAGCAATCAACCTAGAAGGAAGAGATCGCTTGCTGAAATATATGATGAATTGGATTGAAACAATACATTATTTTGTCTCTTTGCAGAGACGAAACTAATTGATTTCGAAGAAGCAGCGAAAAGCCCCAAATGGAGGATGGTCATGAATGATAAGATTGATTTCATTAAACGAAATGATACTCGGGAGCTTACCTCGCTTCAACCAGGATGTAAGCCCATTGGAGTGAAATGGGTTTACAAAATCAAAAGAAATTCAAAAGGAGAAGTGAAGCGCTACAAGGCGAGGCTTGTAGTAAAAGGCTACAAGCAGAGAGCCGGAATTGGCTATGACGAAGTCGTTGCCCCAGTTGCAAGGTTGGAAACTATAAGACTTCTCATCTCGTTAGCAGCTCAAAATAAGTGGAAGATATATCAAATGGATGTAAAGTTCGTGTTTCTATTTCATTTGAGAGAACATTGCCAAGAAAGATATGCAAGTAAAGTATGTCAAAAATGTAGTTCAAGTTGCTGATATCTTTATGAAGCCACTCAAACGAGAAGTGTTTGAGAAGTTGAGAAGTTGTCTCGAAATGAGAGAATCAAGTTTAGGGGGACGTGTTGAGAAATGAAAAGTTTAATCTTGATTTTTGAAAAGTCAAAGAGCCATTGAAGATCGTGGTAATGGTCAGGAGTTACAAAAGTTATTTCATATAATTAAGTTTGTAACCTGTGGAATTAGTATTATAAGAGCCATGTCATTCATTAGGATACTAGTATAAATAGTGGTCATACATTAGGCATGTGGAGTGTGAGTGTGGTGAAGTGAATGTGTGAATGAGTGAGTGAAAGAATAAAGGAGCTGTAAAAGTGTTTTTAAGTAAAGTTTGAGTGAAATAGAAGTGTCGATTGAGTAAAGAAAAAATTGTGTGTTCTCCTCTCCACTTCCCCTCTCCTAAATTTGATTACTCTTCTACATCACCCCACCACGTTTTCGCAACATATCCGCATAGCTTCAAACTAAAATGGTCCATCCGCCCAGTGGCGAAGCTATCACTAGCAAATCAAGAAGGGACATGCTAAAAAAACTTGCATATTCATTCTTGTCACAGTTCCAAGTGAAAAACCAAACAATTGAACATGTATTTACATAAACTATACAAAATTATACATTTATATAGCCAAAAGTATATGAATCGATTAATAATCAAAACCCAAGATATATCTTTTAATTTTGACAATGAAGTGTCCGTGATGCTTTACCACTTTCCTTTGGTAATTTTCATTTTTGTCTAATAATTTAATATTTTATTTTTCTCTAATTTAATCTTTTGTCTCTTATTCTCTTAAATACTCAAACTTATATTTATAACATTTTTATGAATTAATATTTTGGCTACAAAATACACGAGTCATGTAATTAGTTGTTAAATATTGAGTTTGAACGAATAAATTGTCTCGTTAGCACACATATGTAACTTGTGATTTTGCTATTAAAATATTAAGTTTTTTTCATATAAGTAAAATAAATTTGGGGAATGACTAATTCAAGAAAACGTGAAAAAGATAAATATTATTGATTGAGAATTTACAATCAATAGTATTTTAGATGAACAAAAGCTAAATTGTGGGATAAAAAAAATAGATTTTTCCATACTTTTTGATTTTGTCCAATAAAATGATAATTAAATAATTAATTTTTTATGCATATCACCAATTTATATGAATATCCATACATATACTACATTATATTTTATATATGTATATAAATCATACAAATTATACATGTATATATAATATACATACTACATGTAAAAAATGTATTACACAAACACACACTATATTAACTACACATAGAAAAATAATAACTACGTACACATAGCCCACACAACCACACACACTAATAATTAGACATAAAATAAATTGACCATACACAAACTAATATGGAAAACACACACACACACACACACACACACAAAACTAAAACTTACTCACACACATACACACTCTTAAAAAGAGTGAAAAATAGAAGAAAGTTTCAAAACCTGATAGAAAAAGAGGCTTTACTTGAAGTGGTGGGTATTACTCTAGCAAATGATGGCGGCAAATAGCTAGTGGTCAATAGCCAAGGGATGCTTTTGCAAAGAGAGAGATATGGATTGTTCGGTGGTGGGACGATGAGATTAGGTGAGAGGGTATGAGGATGTATGACTTTTTAAAAAATAAATAATAAATTATGTATAAAAAGAATAGAGGAAAAAGAAAAAAGATTGAGATTTTATTACATTTACAAATTTATATACGTAATTAACCATATCAATCAAAATCTGTAAATTAGAATTTCCCAAAGTCAATACATTCCATGTAGAGTAAATAGGTATGATTTTCCTATTTTTGTGTATCATCAATATCATTACTATTTTTTTATTTGAAAAAAATATAATTACTACTTAGTCGTTCTAAAATTAAGACAAAATATTCTTAATGACAAATAGCAAATAAAGAGGCTATAGAAAAAGCTTTCATATTTTTGATGAGAAAAAGAAGTTTTGATATTAGTTGCAAATGGAACAACTTAATAAATATTTTTGTAATTGAAAAATAATTTAATATTAAGATTTGTTAAATTTTAATATTAATTTATAAGAAATTAAAGATTTTAAAAGAAAACATCTTTGTTAATTTGATTCGCTATAATATGTCAATGTAAAAACGCTTCTTTGATTTTTCAATTAAGAAAGAGGAATTATTAACATTCAGACCGGATTTTCTTTTGATTATTAACACGTCAATTTTTCCGGTGTGTATTAAAATATCTTTTCGTTAATTGTAGCAAATTTGATCAACCCTAAGGTAAATTAAATGAACCCCTAATTTAAGGAGTCGTTAAACAACATAGGTAATATTTATTCTAGAATTTTGGAGGAATATAGTGTAGAATATTTGGTATTAAATTGGTCTAGTTTGCCATTTAATGACAAAATGTTGACATGTCTCGTAAAATTTAGACCGACACTTGTCATAAATTTAGATTAACTATTTTGGTATATATAATGGATATAGATAATTAAAAATATGATTATATCTTAAATATAATTATGTTGTAAGTAAACTAACGAAAATAAAATAAATAATTATAGGTAATGTATATCTAACGTTATATAAAAAATAATGGGCAATTTAGGAAATCCTTATCTAGTTTTCCTTCGAAAACCAAACAAGGGAAAGTGTACTTTTCCCTTACAATTTATTTCCTCCTACTCTCCTTCCTTCCATTCTCCATCCTACCAAATACAGCGCAAATCCCCGAACCGTGGAATTTTATGATTTTCTCATAATTATAAATATTATAAAACATTCACTTTTCCATTATAATCCTCTTCTTGTAATCTTTGTCGAACTACGATCTCATATCTTTGGGTGAATGGATTGTCTCCCTTAATCTTATTTTCTTGATGGATTTTTTATACGGTGTTTTATGTAAGTGTGTATGTTGTATGATAGAGAGAGGACCAGAAGCCTTCATTTAACTTTAGTACGTGTCTCCCATCAAACCACTTATAACGGAGTCATATTATATCTTTCTTCTTTGGTGCAAAACAAATAAAGAAATAATGTTAGCCAGGCCTTTCAAATCCCACTCTACAAAACTTGGCCTCGAGGGAAGGTTCCAAATTTAGGGAAGGTTCATCTAAAATTACTAATCTTTGATCATGTTTGCCTCCTTTCTTACCAATTTAAGATTCATTAGAGAACTTCCATCTTTGTTGAGTTTGACTGTACCTGTAGAAGGGAATACAATGTGTTTGGCAGAGGAAAGAAAATAGAGAGGAAAGAAAATGAAAGGAAAGAAAATTGGTAGATTTTAATTTTCTCCGTATATGTTTGATTGAAAGGAAAATAGATGGAATGAAACTAGAAATCTACTTGTTTTCTTTTGTTTGTTTGAATGGAAGAGTGGAAGGAAAGAAAATGATTTTTGTATAAAATGACAATTATACCCTTATATTTATAAATCATAATTATATTATGAATTCATGTATTGAAATAAATTAATAAAATTAAAATAAATAAATATAATGCAAATAAAATACATAAATTAATATAATGAAATATTTGTTTACATTGCGTCAAATTAGTATTACAATCTTATATAATTATAAATATAATTAAGCTATAAATATGATTATGTCATAGATAATTTAATGAAACTAAAATAAATAAATATGCGAAATATATTTTTAATGTATTATACAAAAGAACATGTCATATTTATTATTTAAAAATTTCAAGGATCCATGCTAGTAGAAGATGCAATATAATTTAAACACCTAGTTATACATATGGGCAATTTTAAAAATCTTATTTTATATAGACACTTGCATTATTTTCCTTTCATTTTCCGTCCGATTTTGGGTAGAAAAAAAAAATCAGTAGACCCCATGCTTATTTTTTCATCCTCAATTTCTTTTCTCCCCTTTTCCTCCCACAACCAAACAAGGGAAAATATATATTTTCCCTCCAATTTCCTTCATTTCCCTCTCCTTCCTCACGTTTTCCACCCTACCAAACGAAGCCGTAGTGTAGGACCAATAGCTCCTGACTTGCTACTATTTGAAGGAAATCCGAACTGTATTTCTTTAGCACAATCATAGCAAGTTTAAACACCATATAAGGTTGGGTGGAGATAGAATCAGTAACTTCCCTGTTTCTAGCTTTCCAAATATGCCAATCGATACAGACAAACAAGAAATTCCATATAACTCCATTTTTTTTTTTTTTTGGTTACACCATATAACTCCATTGAATATAGTGTCATCTAAGGTATTCTTCTCACACCAATCCTGCAAGGAAGTGCTATTAATGGCCATACGATTCTTAGCAGCACAATAAACATTCCATATTTGTGACGAAGCAGGGCATCCTCCGATAACAAGGTCTTCGTCCTCCCAATCTCCATTGCATCTAATGCACCTAGCAGAGTTAGAAATTCCTCTCTCGAACCTTAAAGCATTAGTGTGCAATTTATTATGGTAAATCAACTAGAGAAAAAATTTCAATTTTTCTGGAACATTTATTCTCCATATCTGACCCTATTTTCACGTCATGTTGCCTGCAATCATAAGTAGCTACATAGTAAGCTGATTTAGCAGAAAACACACTAGATGGGGTCCCCTATGAATGGAAATTTGAGGTTTCAATGTGTTTGGTTAATGCGACTGCTAAGATAATTTCAATATGCTGTTAAGACGAAAAATTTTGAACACTAGACAGATCCCATTTATCACCATTGATGATATGTGGAACTTTTAATTAAAAAATTAGGATGAATTGCAAAACCTCTCCTGAGGTTTGGTAAAATTACAAAAAAACCCTTAACTATTGTATAATTATCAGGTGGATGGATATATGGCCTTGTCAATTAGAGGCCCATCTCCACACCACTTGTATAATACAAGATTAATGCACGTACCGTTACCCAAGTTCCACTTCAACCCTAACTACAAAATGGAACTAGTATTACACAAGCTTCTCCAAAAATGGGAGGTACTACCCCCCCCCCCCCCCCCCACACACCCCACCAAACTCAACATTCTCTCCAAAATTACCGTAGTTATTATTAAAAACTTGAGCACAAAGAGAGGTAGAACCTGTCGCTAACTTGTAAGAAAATTTTTTAAAAAAAAGAGCCAAATTGAGTTCTTGGACTTTCTCAGCCCAATACCTCCATCTCTCTTACTCTGGCACACAGTCTCCTAACTCACTAAGTGAACTTTTCTTTTATTATCATTCTCACCCAAAATAAAATTTCTACAAATTTTATCAATTCTGTCCCACAATCATCACATCATAATTCAATATTGACTTAGGAGGCTTATTATGTTACGTAAACCTAGCATTCCTAGTCCCATATTTCAATTTTCGGTTTATTTATTTTTCTTTTCTCTTTGAAGATTTTGGATTTTTTTTTGGTTTTAACCCAAATCCAACCAATTTTTTTTGATTAAATCTAACCAAATGTGTTTTTCATTTAATTTTCGGTTTTACAATTTGAAACTCAAAATCTTCGATTAACCAAATCAAAATATCGAATGCTCACTTTTAACCGAATAAACACCCGTAAGTGAAGTTATGAAGAGTGAATAATACGTGTTAAATACATGGCAACTTGTATTTTTACCATTGTAGATAATGGAAAACTAATTAGATTTATGTCTTCCATAAATTTGGTTTCCGAAAGAATATTTCATCCTCGTAGAACAAAACAAGTCTTTTTGTTTTATTGCGAATTCATTTTTGGCGTCTTGAATATTTATAAAGGAATTTTAGTCACTAAAATCTGTGTATACCATTTTTTCATATTTAAATCATTGCATTAATACAATAATAGTGTATAATAATATTTAATTCAATATATAAATTCAAATTAATGAAAGTCTGATTTCTCAACACGACTTAACGCATGAGACTAAAAATGCGCAATTTTGAAATTTTGGGATTAAAAATGTAAAAATTATAACAAGTGGAACTAAAATTATATTCAAATATAATTTATAGTAACTAAATAAAAATACTCAGTTTTGAAATTTAGGGATCAAAAATGTGAAAAAAAATATAACGAGTGGACTAAAATTGTATTTAAGCCTGCTTTACAGTAGCTAACTTCAACATTACAAATAAAGAAAAACAGCCAGCCGCTTTTTCATGATAAAACGTAACAAAGAAAATAGGCTTAATTATAATTTTGGTCCTTTAAGTGAGATCTTATTTTTAAATTTTGTCCAGTAAATTTAATAGTTGTACATTTAATCCTGTATATTGATTCAATTTGATATATTTGGTCTTATATATTGGTTTAATTTGATGCATTTGGTTTTGAATTACCACATTTAATCCTGTATGAGGTAGAATTATATTTGAAAATTTAAGATTAAATATATTAATTTAGGATCAAATATATTAAATTAAATTAATATATAAAACTAAATATGTGATCATTAAATTTACAGAATAAAGTTTAAAAAGAGGGCACTTACACGACCCGACCCAGTGTGTAATTAAGCCAAGAAAATAAGGCACAAGGGGAAAATCAAGAAAAGCCCGTCCAGGTACAATCGCTCACAAGTCACCACCCCCTGAAATAAACTATATTCAGCCATGAAAATGATCATCCTAGACTCCTAATAACTTGATTTTCAAACAAATTCAGTTTTCTCATTTGTAAAACCTGGGCTTTAATCTTCGATTTTCTTGTTATTCATCATTCGAATTGAAAACCCGCGAAATTTCGCATAAACCCAGAAAGAGAAGTACCCTCAAAACAGCCCATATCGTTTTGTTTTGGTGAAGAAACACAGATTCTAAGCAATGGGTCATACTTCAAAAAAGAAGAAGAAGCGGGGAGGGCGCAGGGCACAGTCTAAGGACCATCATTCAATTGCCGATGATAACTCTGAAATTTTGGCCGAGGAACTCACTGCCTTGTAATTCTCTTTTCCCATATCCCACATTTTACTTTGTTTTTTATACCACTGCTGTGTGATTTATAGTTTGCTATGTGGCTGAACTCTAGTTTATACCTTACAATTAATTTTAGCCCATAGAAGGAAATCTTGTTCTCGGAAAGTGATGTGGAAACCCAAGTGCTTATGAGGATCATTGCCTAAGTTTGCTTGTGGCTGTAATTACGCGTTCAATACTCTGCTTAATATCATGGCTCTGTTTGCAACTTATGGTTGTGGCCCTCTTTCTTGGCTGCAACAGCTCCCACATGAAGGAGAACTGGTCTTATTTTTGTATCGAATATGAAGTCATACTTTTGTAAGCTTGATTTATTTAGGAAACTTCAAGCGACGCATAAATTACTTATAAGTGCAATGAGCTACAGTGACATTAGAGAAAACATGTCCAGAAGGTGGGTATTGACGTAGGACAAGTCAGGGCTAGTAAATGGCTTTATTACCAATTTATATGATCGTGAGGGAAGCCAAATTCAAAAACTAGCTATTGAAGTGGGAGCGCCCAAGGCCTTACAAATCCTAAATTAGTACCCCATATTACAAATATGGAATCCGAGTCCCATACCTTGCAATCAGGACTGTAATGTCCTCATTTGCAGGATTTTCCACACTTATCTCATTCAGAATTCCATTCCAACCGAAATACTGAGGGAACTCAAGAAACACAGAAGTGCCTATATTTGAAATCTTACCTTTGATTGATTCAGACTTGAGTATTGCTTGGATTTCATCAATTACCCACATATTTTAATGAGAATCTATGTTTTTGTTTCAGTCGTTTCATGGTAACACTACTTGTGCTTGAAATCCTTGTTCTTATTGTGATATATTAGCTTCAAATGCCTATATTTCTAGTTCAACCTGCAAACATGATTCGTTATCTTTCTCATATCACCTTAGTTTCTCATCTGGTATATTTGAAGCTTTATGTTTTTAAAGCATCACATTGTGCTCATTCCTACTGAGTTTTAAGTCTTTGATGGTCTTCTTGTGCATCCTTGTTTTGAATGGTATCTGTAATAAAGAGTTGATTCATGAATCAAGGGTGTAAACCCATCACGTTTCATAAGCTGTACAGAGCAAAGTAGGTACTCCATAGTATCTAAGGAGGAAACAATATCTCCAATGCCATTGAGTTTTTTACTAGGCAAAAATAGATTTGAAACATCTTTTACTTTATCTATTTCTTCACATAAATTATGTTCTTGTTGAAAGAACCCATCACCATTGCCTGTGACTTAAAAAAAAATTGTACCACTAATTTATATGATCTTTGCCAAGAATATATGGTTTTTTCTCTAAGAAATGAAATATATGACATTTTTTGTGTATTGGTAATCTGCTCGTTTGAGATTACATTTAGCATACCCAATCTTCTGTCTTCAGCATTTTGCTATGCCCAAATTTTGATAATTCCATGATGACTCAATAATCCTTGTAGCAAAGACTCCCACTTGAGTCTGCATGATGAATTCCTGCTCTGTTTATTGAGTTTATGTACTAGCATGAGTTTGGCACTGTCTTCTAGGAGGTCCTTGTCTGGAACTCACTTTTTGGTTGTCTTGCAGTTTCCTATGCATTCCTTCCCTAACGAGACAAATATAGGGGATAGGAATACAAACATGCATCATTTATCAACCATTGTGCTAATGGTGGTGAAGTACTCTGAAACTTTAATTCACATGCATCAATATCTTAATTCATATCCGCTGTAATAATCCAGAATTGCAATTGGCTTCAAGTTGTTGAGAACTTGGAGTTAGAGCTGGATGTATTTTTACTTAAATGGTGAAGTAACTTAGAATTATTAAGCATACAAGACCAGTCATGTAATGTTATTTTGAAATCGAAGGGGGATGATGACTTTAGATTTGCATCTTTTTTTCGTTCATCATCTTCACTATCATTAATATTGTTGTTGTACCCATGTCGTTGTTATGAATTTGGCTAGGCTAACAATTTCTGCTATATTGGCGCATAATCTTGGTCCTTGTTTAAGAATAGAACTTGAAGTTTATCCGAACCTTAGATTTGGTTGGTGAAGCTTTGCTCAGTCTCTCTTTTCAGGTCAGAGCTTTGAAGTAACCCTATATCTGGAGTGATGTCATATAACCGCCATTGTTGAATAACGATGACTATGTTGTTAATTTTAATTGTCCTATCTGTTTTATCGGTTAGAGTGTTGATCCTTTATTGCTAATGTGCATTTCAAAATTTGGTTATTTCATTGCTTTCAATTGAAGTTAATTTTACAAATTAGTTAAACTCAACATTGTTCCTTGAAACATCTGACAAATAGATTGGATTCAAAATAATGGCTGGTTTTTACTGCGGGCATGTGCAATGCAAGTTGTAGAGATGTATGCTTGGATGATATTTAAGTTTTGTATGGTCTATGGAAAAACACTTTTAGGAACTCTTATGATGATAAACAAACTTCTAGTTATAATCTCCTAGACTCCTGGTATATGACTAATTCATCATTCCTGGGTTTTTAGGCGTGCCATATTTCAGGATGATTTCAAAGTTGTTTGCGAATCGCCTCCTCAAATCAATATCAAGCTCAGGTTCCAGATATAAGACGACTCATTAAACTTACATCTGCAGCTTCATTCTTGCTTTTGCTGAGTATTTTATGGATGAAAAATAGGCCATACAAGGATACTGGATACGAGGATTCTGATGTTTCAGCGCTGCTTACAGTGAGGTTTGTAGACTATAATCATTATTCACGCAGTGTTGCCCTTAAAGTGAGAAAAATATAAAGAAAGTACTCTAACGATGAAGATATCAAGCTTTTTGCTGAGTGTATGTTCTTGCCACAGATGTATACGAGGTTATCCGTACAAATGCCCAAAGTTGCACATAGCACCAGAGAAAGGCTTATCAAAAACTGATGCTGATAGCCTTTTATCTCTTCTTTATGATCAGGTGTGAAGGATGTCTTTTCCTTAGTATTTTTCTCTGTAAAAGCTCTATATTGCAGACCGAGATCGCTACAATGGAGTTGCTCTAAGCAAAACATTCAGCTCACAAACTAATGCTTGAATTTGTCTCACTTAAGAAATTCTGTGAATAGTTTTGATCAAGGGATAGTAATTTTGTCTTGTGTATGTTGTTTCAATTAATTCGTTCCCATTATCTTCTCTTGTATGCATGTTCCCACATTTCTTGTAAAATTTAACATCCCTTTTCTGTTTTTAGTCTGCTTTATTTTCTTTATATATATTTTTTCCCTTCCCTTTTGCCACTTCTTCGTAATTTTGAACTATAAATTTCTTGTGGTCAAGTATTGCAGGCTAATTCTAATGCTAGAGAAGGACGTGTGATGATTTACAATTTAGTGGAGGCAGCCCAAGAGTTCCTCTCTGAAGTTATTCCACAACGGCAGACACATGAATCTGTAAGCATTATGTCTTGTTTGCTTTTAGCTACAAATTTCTTTCCTCCTCAAGTTGGTTGGAGAAATTCGCCTCAGCTGTTCGCATGGCTACTTTGAAGTAATTGCAGATTAGCCAGAACAATTCTGTAGATTGTCTGGAACGAAAATTTGTAGAGGATTGGAGAAGAGAGATCCATTGTTTCTGCTCATGGTGAACTTTGACATGTATAAAATATTTGAAGTGCAAAACTACGAATTAATTCTTATTGGTCTGGTGTCTTCAATTTTCTGTTTGTTGGGTATGTCAAGTTCTAGCAAAGTGTTCGAAATTGAAAACTTTGAATCACACTTTTTTGGGCATGAAGTGAAATTATTGTAAGCATTTTGCTATTGACCTGATGAATCTTGGTTGTATAAGTCAACATGCCATCTGCTCATTATGTTCTGATCTATGTAGGATGCTGAACCGTATGCATTTATTCCCCGAATATCCACAAATTTTCATTTATGCCCACAAGATATATGGTATATAACTTTTTCACTAACTTTGGAAAAATGAAAATCCGCACTCATTTACTTCTGTAAGATGACCTCGGGGGACATCCAAGGATAAGATTCCACTGTTTACAAGTAATTGAATACCAATTCACAAAATTGACCATTAATTCTGCGTCAAGGACTTGTCTCTATTTAATCATTCTGTGTGTGAAGAAAACACTATGTAACTTTGATCATATTTGCACAATTATCTAATTTTTGATGGTAAGGTCAATCATACTCTTCATATAATTTTGATATGACCAATGATTTTAAAAACTCATTGTAGTGGGATATTAGGGATCATGCGGGACAAATTTGACATTAAGAGATCAAGAAATACGAAATAATACTAGAGACAAGATATTACTCATTGTCTTTAATTGGTTTCTTTTTAGGTTGTGTGCCATCATGCTGATAAGAGTTACCAGCTCTCTGAGAAGGATGTTACTGTCTCAAGTGGCAAGATCTGCTCTTTTAGAGGACCTTTCGTACATAGTCATATCGATCTTTTCAGTGGCTCTGGCGAGTTGTGGCAGTGGAGCCTGGGAACGGATGGGAGCAGCAAGAGAGTACCTTCTCAGACATACAGTGGCTTGAAACCAGGAGACATTAATTTGGACAAGCAATTGGACAAGCATATGAAGGCATCAGTGGTGGAACGTGATAAGCCAGAGCATGGACGTAGCCATTCATTCAAGTTAGGTACGCTTAAAGAAGTGAGTGAAGATGAGACAAAAAGTACTGATTTGAGTACCAGCGAGTCAGATGGAGATGGTACTGTTGGTTACGTAAAGGTGATATTTATTTTTTCCTTTTCCTGTATTTATATACATAGTTAAACTATTGTTAATCAAAGATATAGTTCTCACTTGAGCCTCTCTTGGTATCCAGTTGATTTAGAATTTTGAAATACCCCTTAATTAAAGTCTTGTTTTGTATTTTTCTTTCTTCATTATGTTTTCCCTTTTCCTGATTGTGGGTGTCAGTTTGTATATTTCTTTTTCTCTTTTCCCTTTCGTCTTGTTTTTGGGGTTGGGTTTCTGTGTCTAATGTAGGGCTTGGTATTAATAGATAACACTAGTGCAATTAAACTTTTTTTTTTCTTTATCTCCTTTGGATAGTTGGAGTAGGTTTTTCAGCAGTTACGGACATATTGGATAAGATTCAAGAAAGTACACCAGGCTGGTAGGTGGATTTTATTTTTACAAGAAATATGACATGCATAAAACACCAGTATCATAACAGGATCTAATCATTTCAAGTTAGTCCGGTGAAATGATAACAGGGAAAGTTAGATGCACAAAAAATGACACCAAGATGGACATTACTGAAGAGCACCAAATAGCATGACAAGGACTAGATTGAGCCAATTTTGTTATCTCCATTGTTGCACTGTGATGAAGTTTATCCTCATGGGAAATATGAGCATCATATCCTATTTTCTCAAAAGAGGGGCTGAATTGTGGGTTGTAGTCTTTGAGAATTGCAAATTTATGCGTTACACATACTGTTATTATTGAAATCTTTATGATGAAGTTACTATCCATCAACGTCTTCAATGCTTGCTGCACTGCATTCTTAGATATTGGATTGAGGATGGGACTTTTAGGGTGTCTGGGTGATGATGTTCTATCCATCTGGTTATGGTGTGTCACCAAGATGGAAACAATTGAGGATTTGTCATGATGCAAAATGCTGACCGCCATTGTCATCTTCTCATGATGAGTGTGATATCGGGCTCTACAATAAGTTGTAGGCCGATAGCTATGATGATGAGCGGATAAACCAAGTCTTCTCTTCATATTCACTGCATGTAAAATAGTAAAGTGGCTTTATAATATTATGCATGATATTACGACAATACAAAAGCTGATACAGACTGAAAATTTGAAACTTCAATTTTTTGAGCTCTTCCTCTGCTTTAGATGCATAGTGTATTTACTGATAACTCATGGGATACAAAACCCTCTTTCTTTTTTTACCATGAGCTTAACTATTCTCGAACAAATGTTATCTCTCTTGTCAGTTATTTCCTTTCCAAATCTTCATAACTGACTTCCTACTTTCTTGCCCTATAGGATCTCAGATCTCGAGAGATATACTACTCTACCTTTTACCCCTTGTGTTATTTTTTCAGCCGGCATATGTTGCTTTCTCATACATTTCTTTTTTGGAATACTTGACAGTTTCTTGCTTTTACAGGATGTTTTTCTGGAAGGAAATCTAACGGAAACTGATTATGGTGATTTGGATGGTGATTCAGAGTTGTTATCCTCTGAGTTTGCTGCTCGTGATCAACCCACTCAGATTGTGGAGAGAGATTTGCTCCTGGTGATTTTCTCATCTTGACTCATGTTAAAACTTTCCACTCTTAGATGCAGACTAAGTTTTCTCTTCCATTAGGCCCACTTGCTTCGCCTCGTTTGTGCTCCTAAGGGGCCACTTGCTGATTCGTTGCCAGAAGTAACATCAGAGCTTGTCAATCTAGGGGTTTGCATTTTTCTTGTTTTCAAAGACCTCCTGTTTTGTTGAATTATATATCTGGTTTCCCAGCTGCCCTCAATTTGTTCCTTGTCAGATTGTTCCAGAAGGCGTGCGAGATTTGACTATGAAACCATCTTCATCCTTTGACAAAACTTTCAATCGTGTGTTTAAGAAGCAAATTGTAAGTCAACAACATGTGTTTTCTTCTTATGTCTCTAATGGTTTGGGTGTTTCCCTCCCTAAGCCCATACCCGTACAATACCTGTTAATGACTTATTGCACCATACCCTGACCCGAGGCCCGTAGGGTCTCTGAATTGGGTATGCACACTTTGACTCGAGTATTTGTTGTCGGTCTTGACCCCACCCAAGCTCCTTCCTTTCCCCCCTTTGCCCTTTCCCTTCCCTAGTGGTCTTGTTTGCTCTGTTTCCCTCCTTTAGCATTCATTATTCCCAAAAATTAAAATGAATAAAATTAATGTAGAAAGACAGGTGCCATCACAAGAGCAAATGTTCCATGTCAATTCTTACAGCACTATCTCCAGCAACTTTCAACTAACCAAACAACAAATGGTGAAAGCTAAACAAATCTGTTGTTAACTGCTTAAACACAAATGTGACTTTGTTGAACTCTAGTGAGTTAGAAAGGTGAAACTACCCTTTTTATGGTGTAAGAGGCCGCAGTCAATTGATAGATAGAGTGAATTTGAACTGTACAAGTAGATTGTGCCTCTGGATCAGATTATCAGAATTATATTGCATGACTTTCCTTCACTCACTGATGAGGTTTAACAAATTTCAAATTTCAACATAGCAAATAATAGCACAAGAAAGAAAAACGAAATTAGGATGTGTGAGGATGTGGTGGTGATCGCGGGCCTGGCTTTAACAAATGGCAGTACATTCAAGATAGGGATGGAGGTGAGCCTGTGAAACCGGCGGCAGTGGATTGGATGGAGCTGGTAGCAACTATGCATGTAAATGAGGAAAACTGGATGCTGAGAGAGAGAGAGAGAGAGAGAGAGAGTTAAAAGGGGGGAGGAGTTGTTTCTTCAACATTATGTTGGCATCATTGCTTGTAACAACGGCTGACGGTTTTAATTTTAGTGCATGGGTATCAGGCCCATACCTTTTGTTTAAGTGGGTATAGACCTGGATATCATAATTAATTAGAGACTGGGTATGGGCATTCTATTAATTTTATGGGCTTGGTTATGGGTATTATGCGCCCATTGAAAGACCTACTTCCTTTCAACAATGTAAGCCGGATGACCACTTATTTATTGATGTTAATCCTTTTCTTGAATTCCGATTACAGGGTACATCTAAAATCACCCACTTCTGGACAACTGCTTCTGATTTTGGAGGCCAAAGTTTCTCGATTCCAAGTTCCCGTTACTTAAATGACTTTGAGGAGCTTCAACCTCTTGGTGAGGAAGTATTCCTTCAGCAAATTTTTTACCTGCGTATTGGTTAACATGTCTGTGAAGTATTGGCAAATGGCTTATCTTATGTCCTATATTATAGCATATTTGATTGTATAAATGTCGTGTTCTTTTTTTCCCCCCCATTTATAATACTAAAGTGATATCCTTTTCTTTATAAAATAGTTATTCATATGGTTTTTGCTAGTATTTTCTTAAAAGACTAATCTGCACTTTATAAAAGATAGAGAGCCTCTTATGGTTTTAACTTTGCTCCCAGTCCTGTGGTATGTCACATAACATACTAAAGGTTTAATGCTTATTTTCTCTAAAATAATCAACAGTTTAACTTGTTATATTATTCTAACATTATCATGTTGTGCTATGTTTTATTTATCTCAGATATTCTTGAGTTAAGTTTGAAACATAATTCACGTTGAGACACCCAACCTTCTCAAAATGTGCTCCAATGCCCCTTGAATCTATTTTCTGGTGGAATATTCTGCAGGAGAAGCATGTTGCATAACCCCTCAATTTAATAAAAATGTGCACTTAACCCCTGCAATATTTTAAATTAAAAAATGTGCACTTAAGCCCCGGAATATTTTAAAAAAGTTTTTTGTTTTAGTGAAATCAAGTGTAATATTTTATCAAAATTATTGTCATGCATTAGTCACGTGCAAATATATGCACATATTAGTCGATTTGAGTTATCTTATAGTCTCAACTAATGTATGGTTACGTTTCATTTTTAAAAAAATTATACGTGTGCAATTCATTGTTATAGTAAATAGTATACATAAATATTATAACACTTGTAACATTAGCCTATTTGTTTCATGAATGATATCAAGCGATTTGCAGTTCTAATATATGAACGGATAGGAGAACCTGCATCAATACTCAAGTCTAGAATTTTTATTGCCAATATTTGTACAACTTGTATCACCACTCTTATCCTAATTCTAATTGGGATCCTAAGGAGCTTATATCATTAACTAGATAAATATGTATAAATCCATATCTATATAATTATTTGAACAAATAAAATAAAATTAAGTATTGATTATTTTGTGCACATAAAGTTAGAAAAATATAATGATAAAATGATTTAATAATTTTAAGATAAAATGAATTGACACATATGTCGATGCATTTAAAATTGAATGGCACACAATGATATTTCTGGGTAAAGTATTTCACTTTATTCTACCCTTACAAGAATTTACTAGAGACATTTCACCTTGTAAAATACTTTAGGTGGCTAAATGTAAAGTTTTTAAAACATTAGGAGGCAAAGTGCAACTCATCCAAAGTATTTCACTGGAAACTGGAGTAGGGGGTGTTTGATTGTATTTTCTGAAGGTTGGGCGCTACTCCACACGTTTACAATTTTTGGGGGGAACAGTGCAATGACCCTATAAGTTGGGGAGTTATCTGTTCTTTACCCTTTATAGTAAATAACATTGCTAATAACTAGTTAATGACTGAAACCTGGTCAAACAATAAAATGTTCAATTTTGAGTGGGCAGAGAACTGTTTACCCTCATAATTCTGTGGATTATTGGAATCGTTGTTGGGTGAAGATTAGCTGCTTCATCCAGGAGCAAAAGATGAACGGACAAGTTTGAAGACAAGCTTGCTCGGGAGGGGGTCACTGCGAGGAATAGAGAGAAAGTGCTAGGAAGTCAGAATGCCCTTGCTACCTAGGGTATCTTTGCTTGTTTATAAAATCTCATCATTCGTGGTCAAAGTCAACTTTTTTGTAAGATAATGGGTGGATAGACACGGAAGAAATTATACCTTAGCCCCAGACAAATGCTTTGTCAACTCTACTGAAAACCATAGTAGCAGTAAGCTCCGTGACGGAATAAGAATATACACAAGCATGATTTTAGGGAACATATCAGAATATAAGAAGGGACTATACTTTCTCTCCTTTAAGACACCCGTGAACATGTATCTGTGTGAACAATGGTTCAGAAAACATAGTCTTAATAAAGATGGTTGTGCAAGACATAATTAACTCCTGAAAGTTGGCTAATACCCAACTGATCTATAAATATAAGTTTAAAACAGCTGCCATCAATCCCTACAACTAACGAAGCCCATTGATCCGTAATCCCTATAACTAAGCTCACGTACAACTGTCAACACTGCTCCCTCCCTATGTCTCACATTCCCATCTTGTATGAAAAGAATGGAACAATTTGCTACGCAAACCCTATTAAAAAACATCTGCTATTGATTTCTGAATTTACATAATCATGCTCGGAATTTTAATTGCCAGAGCATCCCCCTAACGCACAGAGGAATTTCATTTATCTCAACTTAACTTCGGCATTTGTCACTTTAGGCTTCCACAATACCTATCGTGTTGGTGTTCTTATGACATGGTAATTCCCACGGATGATACTGATATTGAATTTTATGGAGTTGGTTTCAATCAATTGTTTTTTAGTCTTTTGCAAAACCATCAGAGGTTGACATTCTGCTTGCTTGCAAATTGCAATGTGTGTTTTGTTTTTCCTCCGTTTCAATTCCAATTTTTCTGGCTTTTTGATGCTACTGTCATACTTTTTACAGTGACCTGAATTGGAACTATATATTACCTTTGACAGGTCATGGAGGATTCGGTCATGTTGTGCTATGCAAGAATAAGCTAGATGGTCGGCAGTACGCTGTTAAAAAGATTCGGTTAAAGGACAAAAGCCTGCCTGTAAATGACCGTATATTGAGGTCTCTATTTGTTGGACATGCATTAGGAGAATTGACTCTTTTTCACGTCATAATTTCATAATATAGAACTCCCTGAAGCTCTATGTTTTTAATGTGCTATTTCCTAGTATATCATAGTATGCTTTTGATGGCTGTTCTTTTACTTCCCTTGCATATGAGAAGTTTTGAACGAAGTTGTAGACTTGTGCGGTGGTTATTGAAAAGACTATCAGTTCTTTGCTTGAAACTTAAGGCTTAGAGAACTTTTAGCTGAACCTAAGTGTGTCCTTGGAAATATTTGGAGGTGGAAATAGATTTTGGACTCAAAATTTGATATATGTTGTTCTGGTAACTCCTAACATCCTGGAAAAATAACTTGTATTGGACACAACAGCCACAATGTTTTCATATCTCAACTTGTCGGGGTTTACTTTTCTAACTAATTCTTTTTTTTCTACCGCTGTCATGCTCGAACAAGTACTTTAAGAAATGTAGTTAATGTTTATCTTCATTTTTCAGGTACATTTACTGATAATGTTAACAGAACACTTCCTCAGTATTTATGCGATATGAAAGTCTCATGTTTATTAAATTGCTAGTTAATTTTGCAATTTCATTAAGAAAAGATGTTTGATTTACTTGTTTTCAAATATTTCATAAACAACTTTCTTCTGAAGTTGAGCCTTTCTTTCTGAAAATGGAAAATAGGGTTTAGAAAATGGAGCTTACCTTTGGAAAATGAAAGTTGGTGTTTTTTTGTTCCACTAAAATGTTTATGAAAAAACACTCAAATTGGGGTGAGAAAGAGGAAAAAGAAAAAAAAAAATGCGTGCAAATAAAACATGTGAAAACATTTTGACGTAATGAATCCAATCATACTCTTAACTGCATGATCATGATGATCAGGAGTCGCAAAAATCAACTTGATGAATTGTGTGTGATATGTCTGAGTTGAGAAGAAATCACACTGATTTATTTGAGTTTTATTCGCCATACTTTGTAAGGTAATTCATTTTCCCTGGTCAATTATGGGTTTATTCAGGTGAGCTAAAACTTGAATCAGTGATCCATGACCTGTGTCAGTTGTTTTGATGTTTCTGCCTTTTCTTGAGAAGGAGAAATCATAAGTCACCCTTTTGCTTTCTTGTGTACCAAACATGGCACCAGGAGATCTGTATTGATCTATGACATTGTTTCCATCTCTATCCCAGAGTAAAACCACTCTTGTTGACATAAAGAAAATCTTATGTTGTTTCAATGATGTATACCTCTAATTTCATAGTCGTATTTAATCTTTGTGTCTCCTCTGTCCTCCCCGAAATATATTGATGGCTTCTTGGTGTGCGGTTAGATGCTTTTCAGGTTTTGGATGGGTTATTTACTCATTCTTTTTGTAATAAAAAAAGAGATCCTTTTCCCCCTTTTTTTCTAATTTTATTTTGGGTTAAATATATATCAACCTCCGATTATGCCCAACTTTACTTTTTCCTTACTATTTATTCAATTGTGTTTTATCACCTGAACGTTATTAATACCTATTTCCTTTTTCCTTTCTATATTTTCAATGCTTTACTGCTTTGTGTTCCATTTGACTTCCCATTCTAACACTATTTGGACTGCTTTGTGCTTCTCAAATTTTATGCTGTTTGTTGATGCCTAACGTATTTTCTTTATTGTGTTGGTTCTTTTTGGCACACATAAGTACTCATGCAGAATTCTTTGTGCAAGCACTTAATTTAGTTCTATGCAGTTTCTTGTCTTTTCTTATTTGCCTAATTCTCTATTTTTTTTTTCCCTTTTTGCTCCTCCACTGATTTGATTCTTAGGGAAGTAGCGACTCTTTCTCGGTTGCAGCATCAGCATGTTGTACGATACTACCAGGTATTAACTACCAACAGTTAGCTGTTGGCGTGAATTTTTCAAATTCATCTGTTTTATATTGCTTATTTGTAGAATTTGGTGGCTAGAGTTCTTGTCACAGCGTTCTAGCGGACCAAAAAAAGACATCATATGCTTAATTCGTTTGAATAATATTTTATTTTGATTTTGTGTCTCTTTTGCATGCTTTTGATTTCATGCATAAACTTCAGGCTTGGTATGAAACAGGAGTAGTTGGAAACTCTGCCAATACTTCATGGGATTCGGAATCTGGCTCGAGCTCCAGTTTCAACTACAAGGACTCAGGTTATTCTGACCAGTTTGGAGAAGAAAATAAGTTTGAGTCAACTTACCTCTATATTCAGATGGAATACTGCCCAAGGTCAGCTACTTTCTTATATCTCTTTCTTCTTTTCTACGATTACGAAAAATGAAAAGAAACTGGAGTTTGCCCAACTTCAGGATCTCTTAGCACGCTAAGAGTGAAGTTTTTGGTTCAAATTTGTATAAGTCCTGCAACTAATTTTACACATGAAAAAATGTGCGACAAACATGTTATGGTTTCGAAAGGTTGTTGGTTGTCTGTATGTTGTCTGACTGGAGTATACACCCGTGGTGGAGTCCTCTCGTGTGGTATAAGATTGTGATTGATATAGTTTCGAAAGAGCGATTATGACTTGTGGTTCTACCCTAGATTCTTAAGGTGTTAATATGCGTAATGCAATGGTTTTGAATCTTTTGATTGACTCTCTTTATAGGTATCTTGAATGGGAACCTTAAAGTTGGAAAAAGGTGATGTTGTTTGCAGTTGAAAATTAGAGGGGCACTCAGAAATGATTGCAATATTGCATGAAGTGATTGTGCAGTCAATATTTTTTTATTATTTTTCTCAATATTCATTCAGTGACAGAGTTCCATTTCTGAAAATTGAAGTGATCTATGTAGTGCCTTGGTCTTCAAAGTTCCGCTATTTGAAGGACCACATGAGGAATTGGGTGACCATAAAGGTTCTCAAATAATTGGCCACTGAAAGCCTCTTCATGCAAGTCCTAACTTAAGAGGAAGTTTGGGGACCTTTTGAACTGGAGTTTGGGGAATTGTGATTGCCCTCATGTGCTAGAGCCGTATTCTCTGTGATGATTGATTGTGGAATTTGATTTTTTTGGGATTGTTTGCATGTGAAAATAGAATTTCTATAGGTTGAGCACCAAGAAAATGCAAGGGAAGTGGCACCTAGCATGTACTATAAGGCATCTATATGTGTGAACTAATAAAAAGGAGAATTTGAAAAGCTGGAATTCTCTAGAAGTTAAGGTCAAATTTCAGAACTGCAGACCTCAATACCCTCATATATAAACACAGTGCAAAAAATTGAGGCGTCTATCCATTCGTCTGTATATTCTAAAATAATACGTTGTAAATGTTAATTCTGTAAAATCATTGGAGTCATTAAACAATGCTTATTTATTTGGGTCGATGTGTCTTTTTGACTTGTATTTTCCTTTTTGGCTGCAGGACTCTGAGGCAAATGTTTGAATCTTATAATCATCTTGATAAAGAACTTGCATGGCATTTTTTCCGCCAAATTGTGGAAGGCCTGGCACATATACATGGACAAGGAATTATCCATCGTGATTTGACTCCTAATAACATCTTTTTTGATGCTCGGAATGATGTCAAAATTGGTGATTTTGGTCTTGGTAAGAGGCAATCTCTAGCTTATTACTGATTTTTACTTTAGTTCTGACTTTTCCATGAGATAGAAGAGTAACTTGACTTCTTATCCTTCCCAATAGTGTTGTTTTGTGGTAAATTATGGAAAAGGAAGTACATGGAATTGCATATGAAGGGCGGCCATCAGTATTGCTCATAATCCAGTTTAACATGACTGAACAAAGCACATAGAGATCAACCGGCATTTCATCAAGGACAAACTATTAGAAGGATCATTGAACATATTTCATGTGGCATCTAAAACATAACTAGTCAATGTGTTTACTAAGGGGCTTAGTTTGCAAGTTGGGGTGAGTCATATCTATGCACCAACCTAGGGGGGGGGGGGGGGAGTTTTGAATAATTGTCGAATTATTGTCATTCATTCATTGTGATAGGTAGGAAGTTTAATATGTTAGGTAGTTGTCTGATTTTTTTTTGTACTATAAAACTCACCATTGCCCGTTGAATAAAAATCATCCAGAAATAGGTTGAGTTTCTGGTTCTCAACAATAACAACGTATTAGTAACAACCAGATGGAAAATCATGGTATGATATGTGACAAGATCAGATAGAAATCACGGTGTACGGTGACAGAATCAAATCGATAATAAGAAAACTCTAAATATTAGAGTATAAACTGGAAAGCTGTAGAAATTATGGGGTATGAACCCGAAACCCTAGAAATTGAAAATGGGACAAACATCAACTTGGCGGATTAGTGTTTTCATTTTTTTCCCCCTTTTTTGTCATTTTTTTTTCTATTTTTTTCTTTTATGTGAAGAGGCTGATGGGCTGGAGATGGTGGCACACTCTAGGATTTCAGGTGTAAGCGGTGGTGCAGGTGACGGCTTCGAGGAGTGTGGCATGTGCGATGGATCTAGGGTTTTAACTAGATTTTTAAATGAAATTCATTGAGGGAGAACGTGATGGCACTTTGTGTTTAATTTGGCTAAGGAATGATGTAAAGAAAATCATTTTTGGACTATCAATAATTTAATTTCTGCTGCTTAAGAAGAAGAATCAAAGGATTCAAGCAAGTATAACAAACTTGCCTTATTGTCTGCTGATCAGTAAATACTATTGCCAAATAAGTGAGAAGATACTAAGTTGTGGGGTCTTATTTAAGACTCTGAATATGAGATATGAAGGTTATAGGTGGCTAGATGATTCAACTGACTAGCGAGTACTAAAACACTTTCTCTCAGTTCATAAGTACAATACATGTTTGATTTCTAATTTTTCAGTTTTTGAAAATTTTCGATATTCTCTAGGTTTTCGTTAGGATTTCAGGTAAAAACTTAATAAATGACTTCGTGATTTATTTTTCAGCTAAGTTTCTGAAGCTGGAGCAACTGGACCAGGATGTGGATGCCACTGAAACTGTTGGAGTATCTATTGATGGTACAGGTCAAGTTGGCACCTATTTCTACACAGCTCCTGAAATAGAGCAAGGGTGGCCAAAGATCAATGAGAAGGTCAAATTTGCTTGGAACGTACGCATTTACTCCAGTTACCAGTAGCTATTGAGGAGGTGGCTTATATATGTTCATTTCATTTCATTGTGTGTAGGCTGACATGTATAGCTTAGGAATTGTGTTCTTTGAACTGTGGCATCCATTTGACACAGCAATGGAGAGACATATTGTGCTTTCTGATCTGAAAGTAAAGGGGCAGCTCCCTTCTGGCTGGGTCACTGAATTTCCTGATCAGGCATCCTTGCTACAGCGCTTAATGTCCCCTAGTCCATCGGATCGTCCATCAGCCACAGAACTTCTCAAGCATGCTTTCCCTCCTCAAATGGAGTACGAATTGTTAGATAGTAAGTTATTGATATCTTATGTGGAGTTTTTATTAAACACTCAGAGGTGGATTAACATATGAATTAATATATGAGAGCATTGGAAGTAAATTTGCATGGTCTATACTTTCCTTATCCTTTTGGGTTCTTCTAATGAAATTCTTGACTTAAACGATATATAGACGTTTTTTTTCTATTATTCAATCAAGTTTCTTTCACCTGAACTTCCAGATTTATTGCGGACAATTCACAATTCTGAAGACACAAGTATTTATGAAAAACTTGTATCTGCTATTTTTGATGAGGATATGCTAAGCACAAAGGACAATCATGAGAATGTTGGAAGACTGAAATCTGTTCGAGATGATACTTCATCAATTATTTTCACAGATGTGGACACTGCCAATCGTGATTTGGTTGTTGATGTTGCTATAGGAGTTTGTAAACAGCACTGTGCAAAGCATTTGGAGATCATACCAATGAGAATATTGGGTGATTGCCCACAAGTAGATAGGTATCACTGCCAATTCTCTCTAACAGTCTATTTTTGTCCCGGGTTCCCCTCCCCTCATCTCTAATATTTATTTATTTGATTTGCATCTTCAAGATAAGACCGCTTATTTTCTTTCCTCTTTTCCAAAACTCTATCTAAATCTTAAGGAATACTGTCAAACTGTTAACACATGGAGGAGACATGGTTGAGTTTTGCCATGAGCTACGATTTCCCTTTGTCAAATGGATCATTGCAAAGCAGGTACTAGTTTCCAAGCTGGTTTGAGTTTTATCTTAGTTTTTCAATTAAGTTGTCAATTATACATTGATAAGTGTGTAGGCCACAACTCTTGTCAACTGCGTAGTTTCAGTGGTTGTTTGAAGCAAGATGAAGCTTGCTTTTCTGTGTTAAGTTTGACTATACCATGTTATTTATGGATTCACAATTTCTTTATATCAATCATGGATAATGGTACTCGATGAAGTTTATACTTTCCTGTTTCTGTTCCTTGATATTCACACTTGATTGAACACTACGGTGTTATGGCTTTTTCCTGTCATTTCGAAATTTTTTGCTTTGTCGATTGTCCATTTTCCCATTGAGGTAGTTGGTTTTCCGATGTTTATGATGAATATGCCCCAGTTGACTCATCTGAGCACTTCCTATGACTTCATCACTTAAAAGTACAATTTGTCTGTTTATATGTTCATATGTCTATCACAAGGTAAATTTTCATTTCAATCATATGTATTAGGTCCCCTTTTATTATATCTTTCCTTATATTGGTGTGCTATTGTTATTGTTGGAAGAGAAAAATTTGTTGGTTGTATTATTCAATAAATTCCTATCTCCTTTATATAGAGAGAGAAATAGAGGAGTTACAAGTGTACTATTCAAACTAAAAATAATAATTATAACCCAAATATTCTAACACACCCTCTCAAGCGGGACCATGCTTAAAAAACATGAACAATTTGCTAAAAAAGAAAAACGATAATGCAAAACATGAAAATAATCCTAACAAAATTGAAAAATATCCTAATGATCAGATCATGAAAATATGAGATAGAATCCTGGCAAAACGTGACAGAAATGATGGCAAAGCTGTAATGGAGCGGGATGGAAATCATGGGTGAACTTCATTATTGCAGCTCTGATAATTTCGTCTTCCCCCCACCCCTCCCAACATACTTCTGCATTGATATCTTTTACATTTAACTTCTGTTCCTTGTTGAGTGGTCAAGGTAATAGTTTATTATTGAGAGGTTACCTTCCTCAGACACTATATAGGTTGATTGGTTGGTGGACAAACACAGCAATATTTTCTATTTTATTGTGCCATGAAGTCTGCTGCCTGATGTCAATGAACTGACAATTGAAACAATAAAACTGGAGAAGCCTGAATCAGGATTGTTGACTTGGCGTAGTTTCTATTTCAACATTCTGCTTCTTGAGTAGTTTTCTATTTTTTTCTTTTTTTGTTCTTTCTTTTCTTGTTCCCTTTTTTTCTCTCTGTTGAAGTCTAACAGAACAAAGAATATGTAAATTTTGCAAATCCTGTGCCAATATGGAGGAGTCTTCTGGTAACTAATGCAGTTGCCTTATCAAACATATGTTTCAATAATTTGATTCTTTTAAATGTCTGATGCTTGTAATTGCTAGATTTGAACATTGCTGATTGTTGGTAATGCCGTCAACAATGTTGCCATGTTTGAGTGCCATTTGTGACTCCTGACCAAATTAATTTTTTATTTTGTACAGAAACCATTTTTTAGGCGCTGTGAGATATCTTATGTATACCGAAAAGCAATTGGCCATTCACCTCCAAATCGGTACCTCCAGGTCTCTTTGATATGAATATGATGGTTCTATTGGTTTTATTATGCGGAAGATTGTAATTGGCTTTATTAATATAATATGCTTTGTTACAGGCGGATTTTGATATTGTTGGTGGAGCAACTGCTTTGACAGAGGCAGAGGTCATAAAGGTACTAAACTTATCCATAGCTGTATTCTTGTCCTGCTTTTGCCTCTCTGACACGGCCTCACACACTATATTTTCAGCCTTTATCAAAAAGCAGTATTGTAAACATCAAAAGAAAAAGGGGGAAAAAAAAGGATTTCTTGAAAACAGCTCATGCAGACTTGTACATAAGAAAACCAGCAATTTTGAACTTAGTCGGGATCCTTAGTGAGTAAGCACAGAGGGTGAAGAATATCTACAAGAATTTAGCTACGTAATCTAGCTTCCATATTGTGGCAAAATGAGATGAAATAAATCAGCTTAATAGTACCATACCTACTGAGTTTTTTTGGCCAAAAGGAACATCTGTTCGATCTTCTCAAGGCTGGCACAGCAGCTGCCTTTCGTGGCCAAAACAATCCCCTCTCGCTCACTGCGACATCCACCAGAATCCACTCATTAGATAAGCTTCACAAAAATATATGCCCATAGTAGGAGTCAACTACGCCCACTGTTCCTGACACAGCTGCTGCCAGAGTGCAATTCCAAGTGGATTTTATTGTAAATTTGCCACTGGAATCCAGCTGCCGCCAATAACCATCCGGCTCCTTCATGTTCAATCAGAATCAGTGAATGTGCTGGGCAAGATGAAGTGGGACAGCTTAATTTTTCCATATCCCAAACACCATTACAATAATCATAAGATACTGATTATTGTGTATAATGTTGCTGGTCCACGAGCTTTGGAAGATGGTCTTCTCCAAGCAAAACTTACATCAACTTCCAAAACATCTATAAATTGTTAAAACACCTTCTATCATGGCACCTTCTGCTATGGCAGTTGTGAAATTTGAAATTGCTGACACCAACATGGTAAATGAAAAGAGTTCTTATTTTGCCCTACACCTACTGTTGGTGAAATTCTCAGATAATTGTGCTCCTTTATTCCCATTCTATGGACATGCATTTGCCACACAAAAAGCAGAGAATTATCAAGAATCCGGTCATTTTTGCAATAGCCACACCTAGTAGCATCTGCTTGTTTCTTTTTGCCAAATATTAGAACAGAGAACCAATGACTTTTGCCATCTTAGTTCCAGCTTCACCAATTTTCATGGTTTCCCACTCCTTGTTCAACTCTCACCTACACCAATAGAACGTAATACTTATTTTTCGCCTTTCTCACATTGAGCTTTGTCAGATTTGAGGTTTACAAAGTGGCGGTTATAGACAGTGAGAAGAAAGGATTAATGGTGTTCATGGTTAGGGTCAGGGTTTTGGTGAAGGCTTGGGTTTCTGGAGAAATATTTTTTGGAGATGTATTTTGTGGAACCTATTGGGAATGTCTTTTTTTTTGTTTCAAAAAAAAAAAAAAGATTATGTTTGGTTTTATTTTTAGGAGAGGCTTTTTTCAAAGTAGATGTGCTTTTTATGTCGCATCTGGTGTGGCATCTATTCTCAATGCCATATCACATGCCATGTATCGTGGTTGCTGAAATGGCATAAATAAAAAGTGCCACGTGCTTGCAGTCTGAGTGGACAGAGTCAAGGAGTGGAGTCTGACTTGGAGTCCTCCCAAACTCAACGCGACACCCCGAATATTATGATCCTCAAGGACCCAATTCTGGTATCCCAGCCAAACATAACTCCCCTCGCGGATGTCCTTCAAGGGGTCATTTTCTTTGAGGAAGAGCGACAATGCCAGCCCTGTCTAAATTTCCCTCGAGATTATATATTTCTTGTCTAGTTCACTCACTGTCTTGAGCATCAGAGAACTCCAACTACTCACATGTTTTCATTCTTTCTAGCGTGATATACCCCCCTTTCTATTTGGTCTCGAGCCCTCGAAACTTCCTCTTTGCGATTCAGATCACATCAACATCGAACTTATATTTTATTATATTTGAATAGTGATAAGATTGATATTTGTATTGAATAGTAAAAAAGGTAGTGTGAATTACAATCACCTTTGAGATTTGCCAAAATTACAAAAAAAAAGAACCCGAAGGTATTGGAAATTACTAAAGCCACCTTCAAGGTTGAAAAATTATGTAGAAGTTAATGGAGCACGAGAAATTCCGATATTACTCTTAATGTTTGATTTGCAAACACCTCCCTTGAAGTTTTCTGAAATTACACAAAACCCCTATGGTATTGAAATTTACAACCACACCACCAGCGACGGCTGGAAATTTGTAAAGTACACATCTTCCGAATAGCCCTACTCTTAATTCTACAGTGATGGCCCGGTGCACGCCATTTGATCTCATTTAACTGTTGGTCAACGTGCCTCAATAGTCAACTACTGGAACCATCTCACTTCAAGAATTCCGAATGTGTAATAGTCAACTACGTTTTAAACCTTTGTCGTTGGTCAAAGGTGTTCTCCCGTGCTCCAGTCATCGATTTGCTTGCCAGTAGTATTGCTGGTCTGGCTTTGACACCGTTTTCCAGACCTCCACAATCACATCCATCACAAAAAGCCTTAGAAAAAAAAACCCAACCTTTTTTCCCCTCTCCGTCGCGAAACCCTAATGATGTAAGTATTTTTGGATGGGCAAAGCTTAGGGGGTAGTAAATTTTGATACCTGAGAGGGCTTTTTGTAATTTCAGCAAACCTTAAGGTATGTGTTTGTAATTTACCCTTTTGTCCACCAATTAGTCAAAATATTGAAGGGGTCTTTTGCAAAAATGAGACATAATTTAACGAAACCATAATAGAAGGTTTTTTTTTTTTTTTTTTGTAATTTCAACAAACCTCTAGGGTGGTCTTAGTAATTTTCCATGTTTAAGGGTTTTTTTTTTTTTTGGTAATCCTATCAAACCTCAGTGGAGGTAACTGTAATTGGCCATAAAAGATATAAATAAGTGATTTTGATTGATGTAATTTATTTGAATTGAAATAACTTTTGGAGAAAAATCACTTTGCCTCCGGAATTATACCTTATTTTGCACTTTTTTATATAAATGTTTTGTTTCCCTAATACTTTGCCATTTAAGCTATCCAATTTTTAAACTTTATCAATTGAAACTTGTTTTGACCAAAAAACTCATTGAAAAGTAGACAATATCAGATATGCAAACTTCCCTATTCAACCCTAAGTTCAATATTAGCATCAAACAAAGAGTTATGTGTCCATTTTCCGATGAGTCTGTGTCAAAAATAGGTTTTAGTGGGTATGGTGTAAAAACTGGGAGTGTAACAAAAAAAGAATTATTTGGGAAAATGCCAAAACAACATAGTTCAGGAGGCTAAGTGTTTTTTCCCATAATTTTTTAATATATTTCTTTGAAAAGAATATATGTTTTGTAGCAAATGTTTATTTTTGTTAGATGATAACTTGCTGGCATAATTCAGGAGCGAATAATTTGATGTATTATTTCACTCTAAGAAAGTAATATATATACAAATACAATTTTTTTAAAGGAAAAGGAAAGAATAGACCTTAATCAATCTAGGAATATGCCTATAATATATATTTCTTAAATAGATAATATTTACGTATGTACATATACTCTTTACACTAACCTTCAAGTTGGAGTATAGATGTTAATCATTCCCAACTTGTTACATATATAATCAATTCGAACTCCAGTTGGGCCTTTTGTAAAGATATCTCCTAAAGTGGCAATTGAAGACTATGAACGTGACTCAAAACTAGTGGAAAGGGTAGGGTTACTTGTCATGTGGTCTGTTGCACTAGAGCAATGGCCCATTTCAATGAGGAGGAAATAAGACCGGTATTGGGTTTACCTAACTCGGCAATAGCAGTAATAGGAGTAGATGATGCTTTTAACGATTCTTGGTATTGAGAGAACTGGGCAAACTCATCAACAGAGACAAGAATGGTTTTTTTAGAGGATGAGCCTATCGCAATATTCGCTGACTGATTCCTTTGAAATCGATTACCCCAACGGTTGCAACAACGCTTCATGTGACTTGGCTCACCACAATTAGAACATATGCCTCTTGATGTTTGACTGCGATTATCAAGTGCATTGTTTCCTCCATTTTCTCCTCTATTACCACCTCTATCGTATTGACAACTAGTGTCATTCCGACTAACAAGGGCATTGTTAGGTTGAGGAGACGGGGTATTTTCAGCGCATAGCAGTCTAGTAAAGATATCATGCAAGGAGGAAAGCCTAGTACTTGAGAGAATTTGAGATTTAGCTACCTTAAATTGTGAAGGAAGACGTATCAAGAAACTCTTAATAGCTATTTGCTCCTTTTGAGTGTGTTGAACTTTGATATACTTGCTCTTGTTGCCTGCTCCTCCATCTTCCCCTTGTGACGAAAGATTATGCCTTGAAAAATGAATGGCATCAATACTAAAAGGCAACAAAACATTCAATTCTTCATAAATTCTCTTAAACTCCATCAATTAAGCCTTAAAAGGTTTTTCATGTTTCTCTGTCCAAGTAAACAATTTGCAAACCTCATACATACAAGAAATATTCCCTTTCCCAGAATAACAAATAATCGTCTCTTAGCTATGCCTTGTTTTTTTGTATGCTGTTAGAAGATCTAATAGAATATTATGCTATTAGAAGATCTAATATATATGCTGGTAGAAGATCTAATAGAATATTTGTTAGGCTAGCATATTATGGTAGTGTTAGGATTCCTATATCAATTAGAATTCTAATATCACTTTTGTTACCTTATTTCTAGTTTGCTTAGGACTCTTGTATTCTTCTTTTTCTATCTTTATATAAAGGAGATAGAAGACTATGAACAATACACCAACATATTTTTCTCTTCCAACATGGTATCACAGCAGGTTCGATAGGGAAAAAAAAAAAAAAAAAGAAGAGGTGGTAGAAACTTCTCTTAACGCCTCTTCTTCCTGTTACACCGCTACCCACTCTTCCCTGTTGTTGTTGCTATTGAATCTTCTCTATACAGTTCACCCCTCCTTGTTCCCACTGCTGTTGAAACTTCTCTAGACTACCTACTCCAACCCAATTACTGCTGAATAGTCATTTGTCTCTCCTCCTCCTTTTTGGGAAGATAAAAGTAGCCTACCTATTCTATCTTCTTCATCGACTTTTTGTCTGTTCTGTCTGTTTATCTATATCAATATTTAACTTCCATGCTTTCGGTCCTCCAGAATATCTCACCAGTTTATCAAGGTGGTGGGTATTCTTTTAAGGGAGTGCATTGGCTATGCAGCCTCGACGAATTCTTCTTTGGGTTATGTGGGTTTGTAGTTTTTATTAGAAGAAAACATTACTATAGCTATCAAGGGATTTTAAGTTAAAAGAACTATTCTAACAGGCGTGACTGAAACAATTACGTGATCCCATATTTACTGAAACAATTACGTGATCCCATATTTACGTATACAATTACTGAAACAATTACGTGATCCCAGAATGGTGTACATCAATGTCGAATTTGCTGATGTATTGCTGGAGAATGAGAAAACGTGAAGCTTCTGACAAAAAAAAAAAAAAACCAAGAACTCAATAGCTTTTAAGCATGCTAATTCTTTTATGTTTTACCCACATATCCATGCTTGTTTCTCAAAGTGCTCTATGTTTTATATCAGATCTATGAATTTATCCTTGTTTGATTGCAGGCAAGCATGGACATCATCTCTCATTTTTTCAATTCAGAATCATGCGACATTCATTTAAATCATGGGGACTTATTGGAAGCAATATGGTCTTGGACAGGAATCAAATTAGAGAATAGACAGAAAATAGCGGAGGTAGGACCAAACTTTTGATTATGCAGTTATGATGACTAACATGTTTATTTATTTTTACAATTTTCATTTCTGTGCAGCTTCTCTCGCTTTTGGGTTCTTTGCGTCCTCAGTCTTCTGAGAGGAAGTCAAAATGGGTGGTAATTAGGCGCCAACTTCGACAGGTCTGCAGTCATTTTTTTTTTCTTTTATATTAACAGAATTTGTTTGCACTCTCTTTCCCTTCTCTGTTTCATGATTTTGCATTTATCACAGCTCCTTTCTTTTCTGTTCTTCTTGTATTACTGCGTTTAGGCACCAACTTCTTATATTTCTGAGTTGCATATTGTAAGAGAACTCACAACTTTCATTTTTCTTGTCCATAAAACTCTCGATAAAGAAACGTAAACGACAGTGCTCAAGAATCCCTTATCGAGGACAACATGAAAATCATCATTTCTCGTGATAATGCGGAAAATGTTGGATCTGAATAAAAGAAAATACTAGTCTTAATCATTGGAGTTATTCCGCCCTGTGTGCTATGGTCCAGGATATAATTGATTTCATGGCATTTATATTTTAGTCATCATAATGCAAAAGTAGTCTGAATGAGGTTTTTGGCACTCTATGGGACATATTTGTACTGCTTAATTGACGGGGTGTCAAGGGCCTTTGATTAGCTTAATGACGGTGGGACACTTGGGAAATACTTGGCCTTGAAAATTGTATTTGCAGAATGATAAATACTAGAGGCTGCATGGACCACTACTTGCCTAAATGTAAAGGGACACTGTCTTTTTGGGCCCGGATGATGTTTATCTAGAGACAATTACCTGGATTATCATGGAGCAATATCTGTGTATATAATTGTGGGTCATGGGGTTCATTCAGCAATATCGTGAAGAACGCATTTAGGTTTCTTGTTGTGATGTGTTCGTATGTGTCGTGTGGTAATAAAGCTTATTTTACAGACAGATTGTTGTATGTATTTCCTGCCTTTTCCGTGATCAAGCACATCTTATTCCTTAGGGTTTAGATTTGTATTCTCAGTTAGAAGAATCTACCTTTCTATGCATAAGCACGTGTCTAAAGCAACCGCCTTTAGTGAGCATCAAAAAAGACTTTCGTAGGATAACTGACCAAATGAATATGGTAGGAATCTTGTCCACAGTTAACTTGAGGTCAAAAAGACTTGCATCTTCTTCATACTTTGTTAACTTCTTTAGGCCCTTGGCTAGATGTGTTTGATCTATTTGACCTCTTAAACTTTAGAAGTAACATCTGAGATTCTGTAAAGCTACCGGGTGAAATCCTGAAAAATCATAATTCGAATTTTGTATTGTTTCCACTGATTATTTTTTATAGGTACACTGCAATAACAGGATGGATTTATGCTCCAATTCAAATTTATAATTCTCTGCAGAGATCACTGTGATAACTAGTGAATTTTCTTTTACCCCCCTAAATTAAATGTTTTCTTTCCTTCGTTGTTTCCAGGAACTTGATGTTGCTGATGATGCTTTGAATAGATTACAAACTGTTGGATTAAGGTTTTGTGGAACTGCAGATCAGGCACTTCCCAGATTAAGGGGTGCCCTGCCTGCAGGTATGTATGTCAATTTACTTTACCTTGTTTCCTTTTTATTTTTGAGAAGCATCAAATAGGGGTAATTATGTTAAATAACTATTGCAGATAAGTCCACACGCAAGGCACTTGATGAACTGTCAGAGCTTTTCAACTACTTAAGAGTTTGGAAGATTGATAGGCATGTTTTTCTTGACACGCTTATGCCACCAACTGAATACTATCACAGGAACTTGTATTTCCAGGTATCAGAACCCAGATTTCTGTCAAGAACTCAGAGGACTTATATTTATGGTATTAGGATGTCATGCCTCAGTTCTCTCTATTGAAAATTGTATCCATAAGCAACGTTATCCTTTCGTATGCCATTACATGTGAATGCTGAATGGTCCCATTGAAATCTGAGTTGGCTTATATATGCGAATTACATTTATGTACTTTGAGATTATGATACCGAACGAAGATCTCAATCTTCCGAAACCAAATTTTATACTGTAGAAGACATCCTGGAATAACTTTCGATTGGGACTGTCTATCCCCAATGTCCATGATATAATATCTCAAAAGGGACTTAAAGAACTTGCTTTAGATAAACCAACAATGCGATTCAAAAGGCGATCGTCTGTTCATATGCAAATAGATTGCTTAGATGCTAATAAAAAATTATCAAATATATCATTCGGGCTGCTACTGTATCTTTCTAATGATTCAGGGCCAGTCCAACATTCTGTCCTAGCATCTGCCAAATCTTTGACTTGCCCTCCTAGAATTCTCCACTTTGCCTAGGGATGAGGACTCCTAGGAACCTTTGTAGGGTGACGAGTAATATAGTTGGTTGCTCCTCAGTCCACAACCCATGACTGTGCATCTACAGAATTTAAGGAGTTATGTAGAGTCACTAGTCATTCACTTAGGATTCTGGACTAACAAGCAAAAAGTAGATGATCTAGGGAAGTTTCACATGAATCTTGCAGCATTGCAATTTCTTCTTTGTTGAGGTCTCAAGCATCATTAACATTAAGGACTAAGGACTAAATAAGTCCAGAGCATCTTCTTTGTTAAACTTTTTAGAACTTTTTATGTAATAGAAGAAAATAATGGTTTCCAACATGCATCATTCGTTGGAGAGCTGAATTATACATTTCATAGACCTAATATGTGATTGCTTAACTAATCCATATGCAGCTGTGTGGAAGACCTTTGTATCAATCTTAAGATGTATATAATGCATACATCACTGTTGCCTGTTCCTAACTTGTTCGTGGGATGGACAGGGGTTCTCTTTGATTTATACGTCATCATCTTTTCATGAAGTCAAGAATATTTTCTGTTAACTGAAATGTGATATGTATATTTTATGAATTAGTAAGCAGGTTGAATAATAGCTGAATATATGAAAATATAACTGAAATACTTTGCCTGAGTTTCCTAATAAGAAGAAGAGTGGGGGGAAGAAAATGCCTATGGAAAATGGGATCTATAGCTAGTAAACTTGTCACTGGTGGTTTCTTTAGTAAATTCGCACTGTAGAGTTCACCTGTAACTGCTTCAACAGCAATAAGTTTATTATTTTTTTCTTTTATTGAGAATTCTTCGGTTCATTATGCAGATATATTTAAGAAAAGATAATAGTCCTGTATCGCTTATGGAAGGAACACTGCTTGCTGTTGGAGGTCGTTATGATTACTTACTACAGCAGATGATCGGTTCTGAATATGTAGGTGCCAGTGTTTCTCTTTCCTTGTTTGCATGTTATTTCAATTTGATTATAATACAAAAATGTATTTGTGTTTGTCATGGATTGTATTCTTTGTATGGCATAATGCTTTCATGACTTTTTGGTTTAATGCACAAATAATGTAGTTTTGTTAAAATAATGATCAAATTGACATAATTACTGCAAGTTATAATTTATAAAAGGCGCAGAATCACCCTTGTGCTCTTTAGCTGGTACATTATTAGAATCTCCACAGCTTGGGAAAGTAAACATAATCTCACATTATATCTTGTATGAAAATATGCATTGTGATATCCTGTAGGGTGGTCCTATCCTTTCTCTGATTTCAAGAAGAGATCTCCCCAAGATTGAGATAAGATCTAGGCTTGACAAAAGGAACTATTAATTTAGATTCGACTGCCACTCTTTTTGAGGCATAAGCAGCTTTGTCCTTCCACTTGCCCCCCAAAGTCATTGAAAATTTGTAACTTTGAGCCCTTTATTTCATATATTTATCATCGGATAGTTGTGCCTAGAAGAGCTAAGGTGGTGCTTTATTTGTAATAACTGATCCTGAAAGTTTAGGATAATTTTATCATGGTTCTTGAATAATGATGGCAGTGGCTTGTGTATGGCCTTTTCATATGAGTTGCACAGGATTCGGATGCTAAAACAAGATCTTACACATTGGCTTCACTTTTCTTAATTGCTATGTACAGGAACCATTGTATGAATTAATATGTCAGGAGATTACTCTTGAAATCTACTCTCTCTCTCTCTCTCTCTCTCTCTCTCTCTCTCTCTAGCATGCACGCATTTGGCTCACTAAGTATCTTTACCTACTGTAGAAGTTACTAATGCTTGTGGTTATGCCTCTCTTGTTGCCAGAAATCAAGTCCTGGTGCAGTTGGGACTAGTATTGCGCTGGAGACTATTTTGCTGCATTCTTCTATTGATGGTAAATTTTACAGGTAGTTCTCTCTCCCTCTAGTAGAGTCCACCATTATTGGCACATGATGTTATTTGCTGCATCTACTAATTGATGGGAATCATGCTGTATATGAACAGAAATGACGTTGGGACTAATATTCTTGTCTGTTCACGAGGAGGGGGTGGTTTGTTGGTTGAGCGTATGGAACTAGTGGCCGAACTGTGGGAGGAGAATATCAAGGTCAGTAATACTTACCTTCTTCAAGATTGTTTTATTAGATCTGTGGAGCAATCTGAACTTGAAGCAATACATACAGGCAGAATTTGTCCCCTTGTGTGATCCAAGCCTCACTGAACAGTATGAATATGCAAGTGAGCATGATATCAAATGCCTTCTGGTCATCACCGAGTCAGGTGTATCCCAACAAGGTTCAGTTAAGGTTGGATCCCTGCCCTTATTTTCTTCACACTTTTATATGATTATGTTGCTGCATTGATTAATGACACGAGGTGCTTATGAAATTCTGATGAGTTGTTCTCTATTTGTTCTTTTAAATTTTGATTCTGTCTCTTTTTCTTTTTTTGACCTAATGAGCCTATAAGGCTTGCTATGGAGAGCGAAAATAACTGTTAAATGACATGTTGGACTGCTGTAAAGACCAACTAATAGCATTGGATCATAAGATACCTGTCTGTGTGTCTATAATGTAGTACTTACTAGTATCTGGATAAGGTGGAGCTTAAGATTCTTGAACTTTGTGTCTACATGCTGGAGGGTGTCATTTTGCCCTGAACATATTTAACAAGATTAGGAGTATTCTCTTATTTCATAAGAAAAATCCTTACAACCCAAATCGTAGTTGTAGTACATTAGAGCTTTTCGCAGTATACAAAATTAGATATGGCAAAAGGAAAAGTATATGCCTGGAATCTATGCTAAGCTATGAAATTTGGAGCATAACAATTTCTACAAATTTTTAGGGAAAATTCCAAGTACCCCCGAATGTTTGATTCCATGTTATAAATACCTCCCAACTGCATCTGGAAATTGTAATAAAATATTACGGGCCAAACCTCAAGAGGGTCTTTTGTAAATACCCCTAGATTTTATATTACAGGCCAAACCTCAAGAGGGTCTTTTGTAAATACCCTTAGATTTTAAATTATCTGTTTGAATTGCATCCCTTTTAGTTGTGCTTTATGATTTTGCTGTAAGTTATTTGGGATTATGAGCGCATCATCTAGAACAAAGAAGATAAATACTTCTTCCTATAGCAGTGCAGCTTGTATTACATTTGTATATGATTAGAAGGCAGTACTATTTCTTTTCCTTGATTGTTATTGGTATTTGGCAATGTATTGCTAATTTTCTTGCCTGTGGCTTAGGTCCGACATCTAGAGCTCAAGAAAGAAAAGGAAGTCGAAAGGGAAAACCTTGTTAAATTTTTATCCGAGGCAATGGCCACTCAGTTTAGAAACCCATCCATCTGGATCTAAGATTGGAATTTGCCAGGTATGTCCGTGCACTCCATTGTCTGTCACTGACTTTTTGACATATCTTTTGTACAAGGGAGGGCCTCTCTTCACTAATTTCCTCTTCTCCTCTTCCGTTGTACTAATTTACATGTTTATTATCTTTTAACTCCTGTTTCTTCTCAAAATTCTGGAATGCTGTGCAATATACCTAGATACCAAGTCTTTCGCAATCAAATTTGTGGAAAGCATAGTTCGAAGATGATTTGTGAGGGCCAAATTATTATTTGAAGAATCTTAGCTATAAATTCGTGGAAAATTTTATTTTGAATATTTTACACCGAGATAAGCTATGGCTAAAAATGATATAGTGCTCCGAGATAAGCTATCCATCAATTATTATTGCTTCAATTCTTGAAAGTAGTGTTTTCAAAATTAAACTGGACCGGACCGGACCAGCTGGTTCAACCGGTGCGACCGGTGACTGGTGGCAAGTCTGGTCCGGTTGAACCCGAAAAACCGCCTACTGGTTGAACCACTTATAACTGGTGAAAACCAGCGCCTGTTGGGCTGAAGGGACCGGCGGTTTGGTTATTTCTTGTTCCCCTTCTTTTTTCTTTCCTGTCGTGTGGGATTTGGACTGAGCAATATGAGTTCGAAATCTTGAGCGCATTGGGGTTTCAATTGTTCAAAGATTAGTAACCCATTCCACCTAAATCTAGACCCCAATAGAACCACAAATTGGGGAAAATTTCTAGAGAGAGAGAGAAAAAAAAAAGCAATTGATTGGAACAAAGAAATGTGATAGTAGAGACAGTAAACAAACATGGCAATTAGCCCTTGTTAATCTTTTTTGCAAATTTTGATTTCCAAAGCCCATCTGCCGAACGCCGCTGTTTTTTGCTTCAATTGTTGGTTTGGTGTTTTGAATCTCGTGTCCACCTACAGTACTTGAGTATTTGCATTTTACTTTTGCGAAATTAGTCCTTTAAAAGCAGCCTACTTATAATTGAGGATATTTGAAATTTTAGTTAGATAAAGAAAGCATTTGTTTAATGTTTTTTTGGATTTGGTTAGAGTATTTAGTTTGAAAATTTTATTTTTATCATGTGCATATTTTGTGATTTTATTCTCATATTATTGGATTTTTTAATATTTAATATTATATATAACTAAATAAAATGATTATATTTATGACTTCACACCGGTCGGATCAATGATCGAACTGATTGAACTAGTCGAATCAGTAACCAGTAAAGCTACCGGTTCTTTGTCCAGTCTGGTTTTGAAAACTTTGCTTGAAAGCAGAGGATCTGTTCTTAGTGTTTGCACACAAACCCATATGTTTAATCGTTGAATGTATTGGCGTTCAGGTTGTTAGAATATTCTAGGGTGTTAGCATAATTATAGGCTTGATTAGTGAGCATAATTATAGGCTTAATTATAGGCTTGATTAGTGAGCCTAATTATAGGCTTGATTATAGGCTTGATTAGTGCAAATCAATAGGATCTTTTTTTCTTGTATATATAGGGGTAATGTTTTTCTGAATAACACACAGAAATCTTTCTCCTTTTTTCTTTTCTCTTCTCACATGGTATCAGAGCGGGTTCGATTACTCTAAAAAAAATAAAAAAATAAAAAAATAAAAAAAAATTGCCGCCCAGCCGCGCCCACTTTTCTCCTTCCTCGCGCGCCGCTCAGCAGCGCCCTCGTTTAACTTTCATCGTGCGCTGCTCCGCCGCGCTCTCTTTCATCACGCGCTATCCAGCCGCGCCCTCTTCCATCGCGCGCCGTCCAGCCGCGATCTCTCTTGTTCATTGCGCCGCCCAGCTGTGCTCTCTTGCCGTGTTCCTCGTGCGCTGCCCAGCTGCGCTCTCTTCTCTGCGTTTCTCTGCTCTTGCCATTTACCTCACACTTCTCATGGCAACCTCTTCGGAACCCAAACCTTCCATGGGTACCTCTATTAAATTGAACGGCCGCAATTATCTTCTTTGGGCCCAATCCTTTAAACTATTTCTTGGGTCGAATGAGAAATTAGACCACATTCTTTCGGATCCTCCAGATTCCAAGGACGCTAAATTTAAAGAATGGAAAAAGGATGAATATGCTGTCATGACCTGGTTATTGAATAGTATGGAAGAATCCGTCGCTTCTAATTTGATGTTTTTGGCCTCCGCCAAGGAAATGTGGGATACCGTCCATGCCATGTATGCCAACGAGAAAAATATATCTCGAGTCTTTGAGCTGTATGAGAAAGTGTTTTCCATGAAACAGGATGGTAGAAATGTGGCCGAATACTATTCTCTTATCAAAGGTGTTCATGATGAGATTCTTCTATACCACCCGTTGAACTGTGATCTCGAAACCCGCAAATCTCAATGGGAAGAATTTTGGGTGACCAAATTTCTGTCTGGATTAGACAGCTCTCTTCAACCAGCTCGTGATCAAATTTTAGCGAGTGATACCGTTCCGACATTGCCCACTACATTCTCCCGAGTTTTGCGTGTATCTACGGGCGTCTCAGGATCCCACACTCCGACTGTTGAGGCCTCTGCCTCGGCTGTTCGTGGCCGTGGTCGAGGCAATCCCAGGGGTAACACATCTAATAATGGACGCGGTCGTGGTGGTCGTGGCAAATTTCCTCCTTGTACTCATTGTGGCCGTACAAATCATGCATCTGATCACTGTTGGCAGAAGTTCGGTAAGCCGGAGTGGGCCAATGCTGTTCCTCACGAAACTCATCCCTCACAGCCTACCTCAGATCAGGTCCTCATAAGCCGTGAAGAATATGAAAAGCTTATGCAGACTTCTCCCTCCACTGCCTCTCCAGTTTCCCATTCTACAGGTGCCTTCATGGCGTCTCAGGGTGAGTCCTGGCTCTTAGATTCGGGTGCCTCCACCCATATCACTGGTACTAAGTCTCATTTTTCCTCATTATCTTTATCACCATCTCTAAATCCTGTTCGCTTAGCCGATGGCTCCTACTCTCCAGTATCAGGTTCGGGTATTGTTACACCCACTACTGCTATTACTCTAAAAAATGTCTTGTTTGCTCCAAGTTTTCCTATTAGCCTATTATCTATTAGCCAACTTACTAAGTCTCACCAATGCTCAGTCACATTTTTTCCATCCCATTGTGTTTTTCAGGATCTACACACGGGGAAGACGATTGGTGGCGGTCGTGAGCGTAGTGGTCTTTACTACTTACATACGGTGGATACACCTGTGGATGCCCAAGCTCTCTCTGCTTCCATTACACCCTTTCAATGGCATTGTCGGTTAGGTCACCCCCCTTTGTCTACCTTAAAACGCTTGTTACCGATGGAGTCTGTTAGTTTAAATTGTGAGTCGTGTGAGTTAGGAAAGCATCACCGTGCTTCCTTTCCACCCCGTGTCGAAAAGCGTCGTTCCTTTCCTTTTGAACTAGTTCATTCTGATGTTTGGGGTCCTTGTCGAGTCGAGTCTATTGGGGGGTTTCGGTATTTTATATGTTTTGTTGATGATTACTCTAGAATGACTTGGGTCTACTTGTTAAAAGATCGGTCCGAAGTCCCTATTGTAATTCAATCCTTTTATAATGAAATAAAGACTCAATTTTCTAGTCCTATTCGGATACTTCGTACTGATAATGCTTTGGAGTATGTTCAAAAACAAGTGTCTCTGTTTTGTAACCAACATGGAATTATTCATCAAACTACTTGTCCCCATACGTCTCAGCAAAATGGTGTAGCAGAACGAAAACATCGACACCTCTTGGATGTTGCGCGTACCATTTTGACTCAGATGAATGTTCCTAAAACCTTTTGGGGGGATGCTGTCCTTACAGCCTGCTATCTTATCAATCGGTTACCCTCAAGTGTTCTTCATGGGAGTATCCCACATTCGACACTCTATCCTGATCGTCCTTTGTTTCATGTCACTCCCCGGGTTTTTGGATGCGTTTGCTTTGTCCACATCTCTTCATCGGGTCTTGACAAACTTTCACCCCGTTCAGTTAAGTGTCTTTTTCTAGGGTATTCTCGTACACAAAAAGGGTATCGTTGTTATGATCCCCTCTCTCGTCGGTCTTATGTCTCTGCTGATGTCACATTCTTCGAGTCAACACCTTATTACTCTACTGGGGGTACCTCATCTCCCTCGGTCCCTTTGCCTATTCCTTCTCCTTTGTCTCCTACTCCTCCTCAACTGCAGGTGTACTCCCGGCGACGCCCATTGCGGACCCCTACGCCTCCGGCTACTATTGATCCGCCTTCTTCTACTGTAGATCACACCTCATCCGTACCTGTTTCTTCAGACTCCGACTTACCTATCGCCCTACGCAAAGGTAAACGTTCTTGTACTGCTCACCCTCTTACTAACTTTATGTCTTTTGATAACCTTGGTCCCTCGTATCGTAGTTTTGCTCTCTCTCTTTCTACAGAACCAATTCCTTCTACTCACCATGAGGCACTTCAACATCCTAAATGGAAACAGGCAATGGACGAGGAGATGTCTGCTCTTATTGATCGGGGGACATGGGAACTTGTCGCTCCTCCCCCTGATGCTGATGTGGTTGGTTGTCGATGGGTATTCACCCTCAAGTACCATGCTAATGGCACTATTGACCGATACAAGGCCCGCTTGGTTGCTAAAGGCTTCACCCAGACTTATGGCGTGGACTACCTTGAGACGTTTTCCCCCGTTGCTCGTCTTAACTCCATTCGGGTGCTGTTTTCATTGGCTGTTAATCAAGATTGGCCTATGTTTCAGATGGACATCAAAAATGCCTTTCTCTATGGTGACTTGCAAGAAACGGTCTTTATGGAGCAACCTCCAGGGTATGTTGCTCAGGGGGAGAGGAAAGCTATGGTGTGCCGGCTAAAGAAGGCAATTTATGGACTGAAACAGGGCAATTTATGGACTGAAACAGAGTCCTCGTGCCTGGTTTGACAAGTTCAGCCGAGTTATAAGTGATTTTGGGTTCCACAGGTGTCAGGCAGATCACTCTGTATTTGTGAGACGCAGACCAGCCGGGGTTGTCATTCTAATTGTGTATGTTGATGATATCCTAGTGTCTGGCAGCGATGTCGAAGGAATAGAGGTCACTAAGGAATATTTAAAACAACAATTTGTTACTAAAGACTTGGGTCCTCCTCGGTACTTTCTAGGAATTGAGATCGCTCGTAGTAGGCATGGAATTTTATTGTCTCAGAGGAAGTATGCGCTTGACTTACTACAGGAAACTGGCCTGCTTGGAACCAAACCAATTGACACTCCTATAGACTTAAATCCAGATTTATGGGATGATGATGATACATGCTTAGGAGACAAAACAAAGTACAGAAGACTAGTGGGAAAGCTGATCTATCTGACTGTAACTAGACCAGACATATCCTTTGCAGTTGGAGTGATTAGCCAATTTATGGACAAACCCCGACCTATTCATTTAGATGCTGCCATGAGGATTTTAAAGTACATAAAATCCTCTCCTGGTAAGGGTTTACTATTCAAGAAACATGGACATTTGAAGATCAAGGCCTATTCAGATGCAGATTATGCTGGGTCTAAGGGAGATAGAAGATCTACTTCTGGTTACTGCACGTATGTTGGAGGAAATCTGGTGACTTGGCGTAGTAAGAAGCAGACAACAGTGGCTCGGTCTAGTGCAGAAGCTGAATATCGGGCTATGGCACATACCACGAGTGAAATGTTGTGGCTTAAAAGCTTGCTAGGAGAATTGGGATTCAATTACGATGAACCTTTACCCATGCATTGTGACAATCAGGCAGCCATTCACATTGCCAATAACCCAGTCTTTCATGAAAGAACGAAGCATATTGAGGTCGACTGCCATTTCATTCGAAATGCCGTAATGAGCCACATCATCAGTACTCCGTTCACTCCGTCGTCAGAACAGATTGCTGATGTATTTACTAAAGCCTTGGGGGGAAATAAATTTAAAACCTTTTGTAACAAGCTGGGCATGTTTGATATATATGCTCCAGCTTGAGGGGGAGTGTTAGAATATTCTAGGGTGTTAGCATAATTATAGGCTTGATTAGTGAGCATAATTATAGGCTTGATTATAGGCTTGATTAGTGCAAATCAATAGGATCTTTTTTTCTTGTATATATAGGGGTAATGTTTTTCTGAATAACACACAGAAATCTTTCTCCTTTTTTCTTTTCTCTTCTCACACAGGTTATTTTCCCGAAGATTATTTCAAACATTTTATAAGATTCTGGAGCTTATGGAGAAAGGAAATGGATATGTTTACATTGGCTACACTTGTTCATTTCAATTCACGGAAGGATCTCTCCGACGTCCAGAGAAGGAGCAACCAGATGTCTCATTACCTCCATGGGAGCTCATTTCTCGATGCAAGAAATTAACATCTTGCGCAGTTTTGGTAGTTCCAACTCAATGGCTATCTTGGCTTTAGTTTTTAGGATGGTAATACACAATTAATTGTACAGAGTTTGAGCAGTGAGCAAGTTTTTGTTTTTGCCAAGCCTTTGGCCTAATGGACATGCACCTCGTCTTAAAGGCGTGGGGAGTGTAATGATTAGGGTTTGAATCTTAACAAGTGTGTGCGTGGGTTGTAATGAATTATAAAAAAAAAAAAAAAAAAAAAGAGTTTTTGTTTTTGCCGCCTTCGAGTGGCAGTGACGACAGACTAGAAATATACATATTTCAGTTTTTTGTACATAATAGTGGTGTATATATGCATTATTGTCGTCTCGTCAATTGTAGATTTGCGCAAATTGGTTGGAATATTTGTATTTTCATCTATGATAATACTAAGTGACGGTCCTGTCGAAGTTATTGGTTGAAGATAAATTGAGCTAGGCTGCATTTCAAGTAGGGCTGTCAGCAGGTCGAATTTGGACCAAATCTGAATTCGAATCCGATAAGTTTTTAAAATATTCGAATCCCACCCGAATCTTATAGAATTGATATTCATTTCAACTGAGTTCAAATTTGAGAAAACATTCGAAATCTGATAAAAAAACTTTGACCCGATTAACTATTAAAAAATTTGAAACTTAAAACTCAAGTAAGCAATAAAAAAATATTTCTTATGTCAAAAATAAATTTTAAATAAGAAGAAAATTATTTTATAATATGTATAAAAATATTACATTATTTTTTTGTAAAAAAATTACTTTGAAAAATATTAAAAAGTGATTTATAAATTATAATGGTTTGGATATTGTATTCTATTTAAATTTTTTCACTAAAATTATATATGTAAGGTCATTGATATAACAAAAAGTATTATTAAAGTTCAGATTTAGATTTTTAACGGATCAAACTGTTTGAATCAATATCCTATTCATTTATTTCGGATTACGGATATTTATAATCGGATTTGACCTATTGGATATTTTAATCGGTCGAATATACTAAAATTCGAATCGAACTCGAATCGAATTCGGATTAAAATCCACTCCATTGACAGCCCTAATTTCAAGTATCGTTTGGGGCAGATTTGCACTATGGTTATAAGGAGAAAAGACATCTCAAAAACTAGCCATCAAGGTAGGAGAGCCTAAAAATTATATAAACCTTATTTAAATGATTATACATTTGATGTAAAATAGCGTACGGCTGTCTATGGGGGAAGATTTTAATCCAAAACCGATCTAAATTTAAGCATTTTTAGTAATAAATATCCAAAGGATTAGATATGTTTATAAACATCTGTAATTAAAAATAAATAAAATAGATATGAAATTAAGTATTAAGATTCATTAAACATCCAAATTTGAATTTCATTATTTTTTCTAAGAAAAAAAAATACTAAAAACCCCTGAAAATAAATTTGTATATCTAAAAACTTCATGAAATTAATTTTCAATTCCTATAAACTCATTCAACAATTTTTCCTCGCCAAAAAACTTGGTAGTCAATTTTTGACTGAATTACCCTTAACATTCTAAACTGAAAACAAAAAAGCTTACAAAATTATTTTTCAAATAAAGCTTTGTTCTTTAAACTTTTCATGGAAAATATTATTTTAGTTCTCAATGTTTCATTTTACTAAAAAATTATTAATTTTGCAATTTTCGACAAAAAGTTCTGCAGAAAATTTAAAAGAAAAATAAAAAATAATAATTTTTGAATTTTAGAAATAACAACAAAAATATTTTGTAACTAATTATTAATTTCTTAATAATTAAACTTTAATCTATTTTTTTTTGTTGTATGCAGCATACTTAATATTTGTTTATAAACACAAATATCTATACTAAATATTAAGTAAGAGGCCATTTGACTTTCTTTTTTTTTTTTTTTGTGTTTAATTATGGTTTTCCTAAAACGTTAGTATCTATACTATACATTATAGATAGAGAAGAGCAGTTAACAGGCATTTTAGAAAAATCATAATTAAACATACTAAAGAAAAAGTTAAAGGCCCTCCCACTTAATATATAATATAGATAATCAATTTATATGTGTAATTAAACTCTGTTTATCACGCATTCAGTGTGCACTCATCGTTAGTATGTATAAATGGGGAAACATATATTATTATTGTTATTATTATTATTACTACTAATGCTGCTGCTACTACTACTAGTACTATTACTACTTGAATGTAACGATACATTAAAAAATATACTAAATTGAAATACATGATTTGATAATTTAACCTTATTATAGATCAGAGAGAAGAGTAGTTAACCGGCATTTCAGAAAAATCATAATGAAACACACTAAAGAAAAAGTCAAAGGTTCTCTCACTTAATATATATAGTATAGATTATTATTAGTATTATTATTATTATTATTATTATTATTATTATTATTAGTAGTAGTAGTAGTAGTAGTAGTAGTAGTACTGTTGCTGCTGCTACTACTACTACCATTACTTGAATGTAACAATACATTGAACATTATACTAAATTAAAAAAAATGATTTGATAATTTAACGACCGTATTATAGAGAGAGAACAGTAATTAACGGGTATTTTAGAAAAAACACAATTAACACTCTAAAGAAAAAGTCAAAGACATTCTCACTTAATATATAGTATAGATAATCAATTTGAATGTGTAATTAATTTTTTTTTCTTTTTTTGCATGTGCATTGAGTATGCACTCATCGCTAGTATGTATAAATGGGAAAACGTATATCCAAACCTTATGATGATCATGATCATGATCATCATCATCATCATTGTTGTTGTTGTTGTGACTACTACTACTTAAATGTAACGGTACATTAAAAATTATACTAAATTAAAATAAATGATTTGATAATTTGACCTTAAATTTAATGCAACAAAAGGTAAATAAATGATCTGGTATAATAATTGCTTATAAACATATATAAAGATTAATCAACATAGATGCTAATTAATTATTGATTTTATAATAACTAAACTTCGATCATTTTTTTTTATACACTCAATTAGGTACACCCTTTAGTAGTCAACGGGAATGCCACACACACACTCACTCAAAGGGGTAAAGGGAGACGACAAGAAGATTCGAGCTCAGGATATCAATGGTGCTAGTTCAAAACAGACCATTGGGTTATAATCCAAGTGGCCTTAATCAAAATTGTTGTTTGCTACATACATAATATTTTTGTATAAACATGTGTATTATTATTATTATTATTATTATTATTATTATTTGAATGTAACCATACTTTAAAAAGTATACTAAATTAAAATAAATGATTTGATAATTTAACTTTAAATATAATGCGACTATGCGTAATAATAAGTTGGATGTATGACAGTTAAATAATAAATAGATAATTTCAGAAACATACCTTAAGTATATAAAAAAAATATATGAATAAAGAATAACAATGTTTCTGGCAAGAATTCTTTTCTATCGTGTGGGGCGAGGGTTTAAACTCCCACGCCTACAAAATATGAGGTAACGTCTGTGTGGGACGCGTGTGGGAGTTGGTGTCCGTAGTTCAATTCTTGGGTGGCACAGTTAGGATAAAAGTCGCAATTGGACAGGTTGAATTGGAGATGAGCTTTAAAAAATAGGTTATAGATGAATTGGGTTGTAAATTGATTGAAAGTGGGTTTGAAATGGTGTCTAATAGGTTCAATGTGTCATTTTTATATATTTAATCAAAATCAAAAAAAGATAATTAAAATTATCAATTCCTAAACACTTTAGGTGGTCTTAAAATACTAAAATGAATTACAATTAAATAAAAAAAATAAATATTTTTTTGTTTATGGATAACCCAATTAGGACCCAACATGAACCCATTATCAATCCAATATCGTCAATACATATAGATGAATTATGTTGAAATTAGACATGTTGAATTGGAGATTGGTTTCAAAAAATGGATTATAGATGGATTGGATTGTAAATAGATTGAAAGTGGATTTGAAATAATTTCTAATAGGTTCAATATGTCATTCATATATGTTTAATCAAAATAAAGATAAATTAAAGTTATCAATTCCTATACACTTTAGGTAGTTCTAGAATACTAAAATGAATTATAATTAAATAAAAAAAATAAATATTTTTTTGTTTGTGGGGTAACCCGTTTAAGACCCAACTTGAATCCATTATCAACCCAATATCAACACCAACCACATTAAACCCAACCCAACCCAATCTGTTTTAAAATATGTTGGACCCAACCTAATCCGATCCAAAATTATGTGGGTTGGGTTCAACCCGCCGGTCGAGAACCATTTTGCCGCCCCTAAGTTAAGATAACATTTTAATTTAAAAGAAATCCGCTAAAAAATAATTTAAATTTTGATCAAAATTTGGCCAATATATTTTTCAGAGGACAAAGTCCACTAAAAGTGAGAAGTGATGAGCATTTTTTTGACAGAATCCTTCCATTGAAAATCTATCAAAAAATCTCGATTTCGGCGGATTCCGCCAAAAATCTTGCTTTTTTTTAATAGAGTATCTTTTCCATTATTCAGAATATAAATTTTTTGAACTTGTGATAATTCAAAAAATAAATTTAGAATAAAATTATTTATTGGTTAATGTACACACACACACACACACACACACACACACATATATATATATATACACATATAAAGTAGGAGAAAGAAAATTAAAAAAAACTTCACAAAGGGTAAGGCAGTGTCGTTCTCAACTCTCTAATTCTCAATACAATAGTAATTGCTTCGACAAGCTCAGGCAATTTCTTATCCTATTAGGTAATATATGTGACATTCTATCTTTTGAAATGTTTTTGCGCATTTTCAGTAACTATTTAAGTTTTTAGCTGTAATCTATTTTTTCGTTTCGTCGTTTACAGTTCCATCGGATTATATAATTTTGATTATGAGTTTTTTCTCTAGCATTGTCACTGCAAGAAAATAAATAAATTAGTCACAATATAATAAGTGATACGAAAATGTGTCATTAATTATATGCATTTAATGACAACAAAATTATGTTGTCACAATATAATAAGTGATACTAAAAGGTGCCATTAATTATATGCATTTAATGACAACAAAATTATGTTGTCACAATATAATAAGTGATACTAAAAGGTGTCATTAATTATATGCATTTAATAACAACAAAAAATATAGTTGCACAATATCAGTGATGGCAACATCAAGTAAAAAGGTGATAACAAGTGCAAAATTAATAATTGGTAACACCTGCAATGGAATCTACTCACAAACTCCTAATGACATTTTTTTTGGTCACCAAGTTGCTATTTTAGTGTTACCAATTGTTAATGGTTGTTACTGAAATGTTAATTCTTGTCACCGTTGAATGTATATTGTAACAAGATAAAATTGTTGTCACTAAAGAAACTTAATTACTGATAAAATAGAAGGTATTGCCACTTAATACAATTATTAGCAGTTCGGATCATCTGCTACATAACAGTGTTACATCTGCTCCTATACTCATCAATACACGCTACGTGTATTGGTGAACAGTTGAGATAAGTAAAGAAAAAAACTTATGATCGAAAAATCTTTTCTCTTTCCTTATCTTAACCGTTCACCAATAAACATGACGTGTATTGATAAGTAGAGGAGATATAGCATGGTTATATGACAGAGGATCCGAACTGAATTATTAGTGACAACCTTTATATTGTCATTTTTATATCTTGTCACAAATATTATTTTTTCTTATAGTGTGTTCATTATAATTGGATTGGCTATTTGAATCAAAACCGGGAGTAAGTTTTAGTTCTAGGTATGTGTATGTTGTGTATATTTATACCGTTTTTTCTCAATTACAACTGAGGAAGTTCTGATTTACTAATCAGACCTTATATCATTAATTTAAATATGTTTTGTGTAGCTATGTCAGCTTCTTTTTTACTCAGGAAAAAAAAAAAAAAAAATCCTTTGTCAGGTTCTTGCGGTTAAAACTATATGCAATGAGATTTATTGGTTTGGTGTTTAGTCCTGAAGTCATTCGAGCGACATTGCATCAAGCCATCAACCAGTTAGTCTCAGGTTGGTTTCCTAGACCACATTTGTAACCCACATAAAGCTAAACACTTTGCTAGCTAGCAACTTACTAAAACTCTAGCCACTCCTTTATTGGGCCGGTTTGTCGAATGAGCTTTGCTTTTTCAGCCTTATGGTTTGATTAGGGGTGGAGTTAGAAATTCTTGTTTCAGGGAGTGAGATCAATTTTTTACACACATACACACAGACACACACACACACACACACACACATATATATATATATATATATGTTTATATAGAAGAATTTATAAATTCTTTTTGAAATAAATAATTGAAACTAAAATATTAAAATTAGATTAATCAAGTTTAAAAATTGAACTTGAGACTTTGAACAGTTAAAAGAAAAGTTATAGCACAACTTATAATAATAGCTAAATGTGTCTTAAGTGGATGGAGAGCATGGCTCACGATTGTGGCATGAATAACTTGGGTTCAAATCTAAGTTGAAGAAAAAATTTTGGGGTAAGAATTTAACTAATGAAATGATGCTTTTGCCCTCCAATTTAGTTTACCTAGATGCCAAAATATCTAATAAATTCATATTACTGACCTAGTCATCCCCCACATAAAGTGTCCTCAATGTGAAATGAGGGCAATATAATGGACTGAAAATACAAATTTTTCGGTTCATTGTAACCAACTTTAAGAAAATTTGCAAATCTGTATAGATCTACTCTAGATCTAAACTTAGGACAAGCTTTCCAAGGACACAAGTTTCATAAAAAAATGGGCATAAGATGGGAGAGTTATGGACGTTCGAATATTGTTCATAGAAACTCGAAATCTGAAATTTTTTTGGATTTTCATAACACTATTTCTGATAGCTGACTTTGAGAGTTTATATAGATCTGGACAAAATTTTTGTAGATCTATTTGGTAATATTTAAAAGTATGTTCTTCAAACTTTCTATGTACATAAAGTTTGTCAAATTTGAGTAAGAGACGAATGAGTTATGAGAGTTTGAAGTTAGCTATTCACATCAAACTTTTGGTAATCCTAAAATAGAGCAGCTATGTTTGATGCTTTCTACATATCTTGGGGAAGCAAGTTTTTGTTAAAAATGAATACATAATAAAAGTTCTCATTGCAAACTTTCTAATGGTTTAAAGTATGCTAGATTCGGATAAGTAAAGAGTAAGACAACAAGCTCGAAAAATGGCTAGTTATGAGATTGCCGAAACGGTTTCAATGTCTAGTAAGCAGCCAATTTCGGGCTCGTCTCTGAATCAAATTGTAGGAAGTTTTAGACACCTATATGATATTGGAAACAGTATGAAGCAAGGAGAATAATAGATGCGAATTAATTTGGAACAATTCTAATAAGAATTGAGAGGGATATTGGAGCTCAAAGTTACCTTCTTAACCGCATGTTTGTATAGTGGAGTGGCTAAATTATTTCTATCTTTTTGCGACAAGTTTCTTGTAGATTTTGGGAGATGAAATATTGTTGAATACTCTAAAGTTAGGAGAGTGTAATGCCAAGCTTGATAGGCAAATTAATGAGATTTGAATTGGAGAAAGTTCAAAGAAAAGAGTGTCCGCCGGAGACAAGGTTAGCGCAATGCATTGGCTATTGCCAATTCAAAGTGTTCTTGCCGACAATAACACATTGTTAATACTCAAACCAACCTTGATCTATTCTTGTTTTTTTGTTTTCTCTTTTATATTTTTTTAGAAAAAGTGTGATAATGATATAATTAACTATTTACGATACAGTAAATATTTAATATAATATAGTGAAGAACTTTTGGTTGATGTTTACGCATTGATCGTCAAGATGAGAGTTAGTTTTACAACGTTAACTTACACGTGAAAGTCCGTAATTCCAGTTACAAAAAGTCTCGTGGCTTGATTACATATAAAACATGAAAAATATATATTTAACACTTCAGCACACTAAACAATTAATTAAAGGGATAATTACATCTACTACCCCTCGAAAGATTGAAAACTACAATTGGTCCCCCAAAAATTTTCAATATTACAACCACATTCCCTAAGGAATTTGAAAATTACCAAAACCCCCCTCGCTAGCCGGTTCCCGGTCATTTTTGGATGACGTCAGCCAAAATATGAATGAAAGTCCAAATTTACCCTTTGTAATAAAATTATATATATAGGGTGTTTTTTGTAATATTGATTTTAATGAGGGGGGTAATTGTAATTTTTGGTTCAAATTTTCTGAGCTTAGAAAGACTAGCCATTGGCATTTGAAAATAGTCGTTGCTCTTTCTTCATTTTGATTGTTGCTCACTTCTCTCTCTATATATATATATATGTGTGTGTGTGTGTTGCTAGATTGCATTTTTTCACCACATCTTTACTACATATGTGAAATGGCTTCTTCTAGTGGTTCCTCTAGTGTTTTGAGTTTAAAGTATAGGAAAGAAAATTGCAAGCAATCAAATTGTGGTAGAAAAACAACTATCAAGATTGCGGAGACGCCGAGAAATGCCAACAATTGTTTTATTGGTGCCCAATACACGGACTCTCACATTGGTGCCTTCCTTACTCGATCGAAGAATAGAATGAAGACATGCAAGGTCGAAATAGGCAATTTGAGCAATAAACAACAAGTTCAATGCCCACAAACATTGCACCAAGAAGCTCAATTCCAACAAACCTTGCACGTGGTGAAATTGAGCATGACGGCATTGTTTATAAACTTATAGCTTTGAATCTTAATTATCTTACTTTTTTTTTTGTTGTTATGAAATCTTATTTTACTTGCTGTGTATTTGCTATCACAAATTTCACATACTTTAGGAAAGTGAGATATCAAATTAAACCCCCTGCTGACGAGGGGGGTTTTGGTAATTTTCAAATTCCTTAGGGAATGTGGTTGTAATATTGAAAATTTTTGGGGGACCAATTGTAGTTTTCAATCTTTTGAGGGGTAGTAGATGTAATTATTCCTTAACATTTTTTTTACGTTTTTTTAATTTAATATTAATAATTAATAAAGCAGGGGTAAAACTGGAACTTTTTAAAAAAATGACCGGGAACCGGCTGACGAGGGGGGTTTTGGTAATTTTCAAATTTCTTAGGGAATGTGGTTGTAATATTGAAAATTTTTGGGGGACCAATTGTAGTTTTCAATCTTCCGAGGGGTAGTAGATATAATTATCCCAATTGATTCAGAAATTGAAGTTATGTGGGACTTGAAATTTACTAGTATTCAATGGAATCAATGATCTAATAGTCAAGGTGTCTCAAGTACTATGTATCACTTCCACTCTCTCGATCCTTTTCACTAAAACTTACTAATAAGTAGTAGCAGTCAGTAACTAGGATTTTTCTGATGACCTCAAGTACAATTTTTAAGGTTATGGTTTAGAAGAAAACTATTCTATAGAAGAAGTATATATACTATAAACTTAGAAAGAAAAAAAAAAAAAGGAAGACAAATTAATCAATGAGACTAACTTAATTTATCATTTCAAAGACTCAGTATTTGTTAGGCTAGCACCCAGATCAAGTAGTACATTTATTTTAGGACGAATTACACTGAATATCCCTGAGGTTTGGCTAATTTACGAAAAAACCCCTACTTTTTCAAAAATTACCAAAAATCCTCTAAGGTTAATTATATCCATATTACAAACTTATTTAAATTTTCGAAAATACCCCTTCCCTTTTTTTGGGTGATTTACACTGACCACCTTGAGATTGGGTTAATTTACGAGAAGCCCCCCGTGGTTTCAAAAATTACCAAAAATCCCCCGAGGTTATATCAATATTACAACTAGCGCCTACTTAAGTTGATTTAGCAACAATATTAAATCTTTTTTTTCCTTCTGTAAAATTGTTATCATAAAATTTTCATGTAATAAATTTGAAAAAAAATATGATTATTTATTCAAATAAATATTCTGAATTTAATGCATTAAAGGTATCTACCAACACATCAAGTATGTTATATTATTGCTAATACGGAGTAAATTTTAAGAGAAATGAGTTAGAGTCCTCAAGCTAAATAAAGTTTTCAAGTGCATTATTTAATTTCAATTTTTTGTTTCAATCAATGTTTATATTTCTCATTTTACATAATGGATATATACGATGCATATAATTATATTTTTTTCAAATATAATATTTATTTGAATAAGTAATCATATTTTTTTTTCCAAATCTATTACATGAAAATTCTATGATAACAATATTACAGAGGGAAAAAAAAGAATTAATATTGTTGATAAGTCAACCTAAGTAGGTGCTAGTTGTAATATTAGTATAACCTCAAGGGATTTTTGGTAATTTTTGAAACCACAGGGGGTTTATCGTAAATTAGCCTAATCTCAGGGTGGTCAGTGTAAATCACCCAAAAAAAGGGAAGGGGTATTTTCGAAAATTCAAATAAGTTTGTAATATGGATATAATCTTAGGGATTTTTTGGTAATTTTTGAAAAAATAGGGGGTTTTTTCGTAAATTAGCCAAACCTCAGGGGTGGTCAGTGTAATTTTCTCTTTATTTAAATAGACGATAATAGGTTGATAATAAAATGAACAAAAATTTAAATGACATGATATTTACATGGTTCGACTAATAACAAGTCTACGTCCATGAGCGAGGAGCGATTTTGCTATAAGAAATTTTACAGAGAGCTATAATAATTAGAGAAAATATTCTCTAATTAAACCCGAAATCGCAAAAGAACAACTTCACAATTCTCTAACAAAGAATTTATCTATCAATTATTTTCCGAACTCTCTATTTTTCAAAGCTCTCAAATAACCTTACGTGTCTTGAAAGGTCTCAAATTTCTTTCTTTTCTAAATGAATGGCCAAGCTCATTTATTTATAGATAAGGCAGCAGAGTACATTGAATTGTAAGAAAATGTGTTCAAATTGAAATTTACTTCATAAGTGGATGAGTTAGAATTCTCCTTGCACTTGCTAATCTCTAAGTGTGGGCAAAGTATTCAACACCAAAAATTCTAGTCACCATCGACAATATTATTTTAATATATTACCATACAATTTATTCTAAAAATGAATATATATATATATATATATATATAAAGCATATTAATCCACATAATTAATTAATATTTCTTAAAAATGATTTTTGTATATAGTACGAGACACATGTTCGTATTATAGTGCATTAGATCTAATATTATACGTGTTAGGATGTTAGGAGAGTATTCACCGCATAAGTTGCTTCTGAAAACTCATGGATGATGGTTTATTGTAAACTTTGATGTTATTTAAATCGAGCATGCTACAATCTACATCAAAGCTTTAAAAATATTGATGATCGTGAAATCTGTACGTCAATAAATAAGCTTCCCCTCTCTTTAGTCAAGTGGATGTTACATGTATATAATACTATTAATAATTAATGCTCATATTATAAGAATGATAAGGTGGTGGTTTTGTTTTAACAGAAATGATAAGATGGTGCACAACTACTAACAATAAAATATATTTGATTGAAGAGGCCATCGAATATATATATATATATATATATATATATATACACACATATATATTCCTACGCTGGACCATTGTGAAAGGCCTCATTAATTGTTGAGACAAATCTGATGATGTAGGACAACAAGCTGGTCAATTTTAGGGTTTTATGGACCAACAAAAGTCCATGAAAAAATAATTTAATTTTATTTAGTTTTAATATTTTCTCTAAGTGTCTTTCAGGCCAATATGTTACTTTCGGGTCAAGTTTAGTATTTTTCTATTTTATTTAGGAAATAGTTTTGTCCTATTTCAATTAGAATTAGAATTTTAACTATTTAAATACTTATTACACTCTTATTGGTTACATAGCTCACATAAACTTCATATTGTTTTCTTTCTCTCAATTTCTTGCAGCGTTGAAGATGAGTTCTTCAAAACCCTTTAAAATTCATAAGTTTTCGCTCCGTCATATGGTCTTATTTTAATTAACACCGTCAAATTTATATAAAGTCGCTTAACAAATTTCGTTACACCCACGCGCATGTCTTGTAAATATAGGACAAAATTTGATCTAAATGAATTTACAAAATTGGCGTATAGGAGACCTGTGATAAAAAAAAAAAAGGATAAATTATATCTACACCTTACCCCCGATTTAGGATATTTTTTTAAATATTAATAGAAATATCCAAAATTAATAATTAATACTCATATTATAAGAATAACAATATGGTGGTTCTGTTTTAACAGAAATGATGAGATGGTGCACAACTACTAACAAGAAAATATATTTGATTGAAGAGGCCATCAAATAATATGGTTTTTATTTTTTATTTTATTGTCGCAAAAAATCTGGTTGTATTTTAATTAACACCGTCAACTTCATAAAACTATAAAGTTGCGTAATAAATTTTCGTGGCACCCGCGCGCATGTCTTGTAATTTAGCATGGAAAATAACCTTTTGAACCTCAATTGATCTAAATGAGTTTACAAAATTGGCACAAAGTACCCTGTGATTAAAAAATAGAACAAATTACATCTACACTGATCCCGGATTTAGAATATTCTTGTAAATATTAATAAAAAATGTTCAAAAAAATAATTTTCCTACAATCATAGTAGTCAACTCAACCACCAAGAGATGCGTCCATCGAGTCTGACGAAATTCATCAATCAATTTTGTTATTCCATCAAATTAACTTCACAAAATAATTTTACTTTAGAGCATGCAACCACCACTAGGAATCACCATCTATAATTTGATATTGTCTCTACTTTTTTTTTTCTTTTGAATTTGATTTCATATATAATTCTACATCTTGAACTTATCAAGGCCATGCAGATCCCATCTCCAAATCTTATTGAAAATAATGAAAATACGACTCGCAATTATATCCCACCTTGATGAAGGCTAAATTTTGTTGAGTTAACAAATATCTCAAGGAAGTATTTATAATTTTGGAAATAAAAGGGACTAATTTATAATTACACCATATATACCTCATGAGAAGTAGACATAATTTGCCCCATAAAAAATATTGGCATAGTTACTACTTATCCAATTCATATTGTGAAAATGTCTTTTTGTATTTTTCTTTTTCCTTTTCTTGTCATTTACATTTATTTTTATTTTTACACGTTATAAATTTTACAAACCTCATAATGTAGATACACACACATATATATGTTTTACATAAATTATATATTTATTATATATGTATATAGTTTTTCCGAAGTTTATTTTACACATATAACTTATATGTATAAATGATGTATTTATTTTTCATTCATATATATATATACACACACACACACCTTTCATATATATACACACAAACACTTAACATATGTTCTGTATGAATTATATACATTTGCCCTAAACAACAACCGAAAATGATCGATGAAAATGGAAATAAAATAGAAAAACTACTGAATGTTCTTTGTACTATTTTACATATTTTTATGTTCTCTGTATAATTATATTCTTGGGATTGGGAAATAGAGAATGGAACGGGATAAGATTAGAACTTATACATAAACGTGTCAAATTAAATTATCAAGCAAGTGTGTTTGTTTATCATTTCAACATCTTTACCTTCATGATTTCCACAAGTAACCTACAAATCCAAACAACATAGAAGAAAATATCAAATAAAATATTGAATTTTACGTTTTGTGTTCACAAGAAAAAAATACGTTAATAACAATCATATATGTAGTTATATGTACTTCAATAATTGCTAATTCAAACTATAATTAAAATGCCACGATGATCATAATTAAAATTAATAAATTGGGATGGCATAGAGGTACAAGATATCTTATTTATCTAATAATAAAGTTGACTTCCAATTTGAAGCAAAATTATCAAGGGAAATGGAGTTGGTCGGGATTTTATCATTTTTGGTTCCATAAATTGGGCACTTTTCGATTTTGGTCCTATTCGATTGAGTTGTACCTTATTTGGTCCCATATCTTAGAAAAAATATCAATTTGAGTCATCTGTTAAGTTTTCGGTCCAATTTTCAACGATCGCGAGGTACAAAATAGGCACAAAACTAGACGTTGATCGTAAAAATTTGGACGGAAAACCCAATGGAGGACTCAAATTGATATTTTTTCTAAGATATGAGACCAAATGTGGTACAAGTTAATCAAATAAGACTAAAATCGAAAAGTACCCAACTTATAGGACCAAAAATAATAAATCCCAAATTGGTCAGTTTCATGGTTGGCCATAAATAGGTGTGCTTATGCATGTTTTAGTGACTTATTCCTTAGAAATTCAACATTTTTCTCTTCATCATCATATTACAAAGTATAAAACCAGGATATATAGTTTCACAATGGCCTGGATTTGGACCACATTATTGGTGATTGCATTTGTTTATCTCCTTCGACAAGTGCTGAGCCCGACAAACAAGAAAAGACTGCCTCCAGGTCCAAGAGGTCTTCCGATTATCGGCCATCTCCACCTGTTGGGGAAGAATCCACACCAGGTCTTGTGTCGTCTGGCCCAAAAACATGGGCCGATTATGGGTATTCGCTTAGGCTTCTTTCGTGCTGTTGTGGTATCGTCGCCTGCCGCAGCCGAGCTCATCCTCAAGACCCATGATCTCGTATTTGCCAGCAGGCCGGGCCACAACGCAGACGCCAAAAACGAATACATTTGGCAGAGAAGCCTGACTTTCGGGCCATACGGGCCGTATTGGAGAAACATGCGTAAACTCTGCACATTGGAGCTCCTAAGTAACTTGAAGATAAACCAATTCCAGGCCATGAGAAAGACGGAGCTGGGATTGCTGGTTAGTTCACTCAAACAGGCTGCTAAAAAGCAGGCGATTGTTGATCTGAGTGCCAGAGTTTCGGGCCTGATTGGGGATATGAATTGCCTGATGGTTTTCGGGAGGAAATATGCTGATAGTGATTTAGATGAGAGGGGATTTAAAGCTTTGGTTAAAGAGATGCTGGAATTAAGTGGGAAAGCTAATCTTGCGGGCTATTTTCCATTTCTTGGAGTGCTTGACCTCCAGGGAACCAAACGTAAGATGAAGGCCCTGCGCAGGATTTTCGATGAGTTTCTCGATAAAATTATCGATGATCATGTTCGGAACAAGCGGGAGAGAAATAATCAGACTGAGGATTTTGTTGATAGGATAATGTCTGTCATGGAGTCTGGAGAAGCCGGTTTCGAATTCGACCGCAGCCATGTCAAGCCTGTGCTCCTGGTAATTAATTTCATTCTGTTTTTGTGAGTTGCAAAAGTGCCCTTCATTGTCATTAATTAAATTGAATGAAACTGAATATAACTGGGGAAAAACAAATGGTCTTTGTTCAGGATTTGCTCATTGCAGGAATGGACACTTCGGCAACAACAGTGGAATGGGCACTGTCAGAACTCATTAGACACCCGTACATAATGAAGAAACTACAAGAAGAATTAGAATCGGTGGTGGGCATGGACAATATGGTTGAGGAGTCACATCTTGACAAACTACAATACTTGGGCTTTGTGGTGAAGGAAACTTTAAGGCTTCATCCCGTGGGCCCTTTGTTAATCCCACATGTGTCTATGGAAGATTGTGTGGTCGATGGCTGCTACATACCAAAAAGATCGCGAGCTATAGTGAATGTATGGGCTATTGGGAGAGATCCGAACGTAGTGGCCAAACCCTGAAATCTTTTCAGCCCGAGAGGTTTATTGGGAGTGATATAGACCTCAGGGGTCACCATTTCCAGCTGTTACCGTTTGGTTCTGGCAGAAGACGTTGTCCTGGCTTGCAACTAGGACTCACAATGGTTCAATTGGTGGTGGCACAGTTGGTGCATTGCTTTGATTGGGAGCTTCCGAATGGTATGATGCCTACTGATCTTGACATGGAGGAGCACTTCCATTTTGTGGCTGCTAGAGCTACGCATCTTATGGCCATTCTAAATTACCGATTACGTGAGTAACTGAGCTGAGTCTGGGCTAGAATTTCCCGATCACCAAATGTTGAATTTCTAATTCCATGGTCCGTCCTCCCGTAAAATATTCGTATTCCAACCACAATGGCTTGTTTAAGAATGTATCTGTGTTTGATGTTATTCTTGTTATTGCAGCATTTGTTATGTTTCTTTATGTGTTTTAGTAATTATTTAATGAATAAAAACTATATAATTTGTGCTTTTTTAATATTGTTAATGCCTTTTAAATATTTTTATTTATGGTTAATTCTGAAGGATTAAATGAAAAGTACGAGAAAACAACTCCGCCTCCAAACAACTCAGGTGCCTGCCTTCAAATCCAACAAGAAATGATACGAGAATGAATTGTTCGAAAATATTGCTAGAGATGTTATTGTTAGAGAATATCACTGGATATATGTTACAGAATATTAGAGAAGATATTGTTTAGCCTAGTGTAATTATGTAGAGATGTCTTTGTGATTCACTCTTGTAACTATAAATACATATAAGAAGGTGTTTCTATATGGTTAATTGGAATGTTCGGTTATTGGTTGGTTTAAAGAGAGGTTTGTCATTGTCCAACCTTTTATAATAGTTGTTTACTTTATTGGTTTTATAAATGTTGTCCTAACCTAACTAGGGTGTGGTCTTTACTAGTGTGCAAGGTTTGAAGTGGGTTTATATCACAAATTACTTAATTGTCCCTGACTAGTAATGTCCTTTTCAACTTTTCAAAATGCCATTTACCCAGATCATCATTGCCATTATCAATTTTCAATTTCTGTATTTTTTAATAGTGTTTTTTCGGTTTGGCGTGTTTGGATAAATTTTAAAAAAGTACTTCTTGAACTATGTATTTTATAGTAGAGGTTTTTTTTTTTTTTTTTAAGCCAAACACATTCGCATTTGAATCCAATAATTAACAACGTTTTAATATGTATTTTCATTTGAACTATTGTTGATAGTTTCCGAAGAATGCAACAATTCCGAGTGAGAATTATTTATTAATATTCAGATTTAGATCCAATTCTTAACTATTAAGTGTTGTTAAAGAAATAACAATTTTTGTAGTAAGAGGGGTGGAGTGTTTCAATATCTAGAGACTAGAGACCAATATTTAATTAACAGAGTGGTTACATATAATAACTTCTCCAATATTTAATTAACAGAGTGGTTACATATAATAACTTCTCCAATATTTAATTAACAGAGTGGTTACATATAATAACTTCTCCGATGAAGGAATCCCAATTTGATATTCGCAAATATAGCCAGCCAGCCTGTTATAATAATTTAAATATTACAACTTGTTTGGGAATCTGTATTTTGGGAATCCAATCATAGCGTTTACCAAAGCGACAAATTATCTAGCCATTAGTTAAATGATTTCTCTGTGCCAAACGAGTAGCTAAAACGTAATAATTGATCTTAAATAACCAAAGTCTTTAAGGCAAGTCTCCACTGTCCAAGGTCATCCCTGAGAAATCATACATAGTTTCTATTTCTTTTTCAGCTATACTTCTCCGATCAGAGATGGCAGCTTATGCAGCTCTCGTTTCTCTTATGCATATTATAGAGCAGGTCCAAAACCATCCTCGCCCTCCAATTTCCCTCGACAAAGAACAGGTTGCATCACTCACTGAAAAGATTGCCTTCTTGCAAGATTTTCTTGAAGCTTATAATCCTCATGGCGGCATCAAAGAGGCAGATGGCTTGCTGAGCCGCATAGCAGATGCAGCTCATGCGGCAGAGGACATCATTGAATCTCACATCGCGGATCAAATTCTTGCTCAATCCACAACTCATGATGTGGGGAAGATCAATTCCGTTGACTTGAATCAAGATCTACAGAAAGCGATAGAGGACGTGGATTTGATCAAGAAAGAGGCCATGCAGATTAAAGACAAGCCGGAATTTCGAGAACAACTACTTAGGAGATCCACATCTGCTGTCTCAGTAAGATCTAAACCCACGGAGCAGAACATCATGGTGGGCATTGATGTTGTCCTCAAAGAAATCATGGATAAGCTCACGGGACAAGAACCTACTCGCCAAATCATTCCAATTGTGGGTATGGGCGGTATTGGTAAGACCACACTTGCTAGAAATGCTTATATAAATCCAGTTATGGTGCAACACTTCGACGTTCGTTCTTGGGTTACCATATCTCAACAATATGATGTAAAGGAGATTCTTGCAGAAATTATTTGTCAAATAACCCAAGATAAAAGGGAAACTTTGACTGTAAAGAGTGAAAAAGATTTAGGCCTACAATTACACAAAAGTTTATCAGGAAGAAGGTACATGATTATAATGGATGATATGTGGAGTATTGAGGTATGGGACAAAGTAAGGTTCAACTTTCCAGATAACAATAATAGAAGTAGAATGATTATAACCACTAGGCTATCAAAATTAGCTTTGGATTTAGTTGGAAGCCCCTGGTGTTGAGATGAAATTTTTGGATGTGCATAAAAGTTGGAACCTACTTTGCAGATATGTGTTTAGAGAAGGAGATTGTCCCATTGAATTGGCGAGAATAGGACAGACAATTGCGAAAAATTGCAAAGGGCTTCCTTTATCAATTGTTGTGATTGGAGGACTCCTAGCGAAATCAAAATGCACACGAGAGTATTGGGAATACATTGCGGAAAATTTAAAATCAACCTTGTATTCAGAGGAAAATGACTTGTGCTTAGAAATATTACATATGAGTTATGAGCAATTGCCGGTCCATTTAAAGCCATGTTTTCTCTATATGGGAATATTTCCTGAAGACAATAAAATTCGTGTCTCGCAACTCATCAAACTATGGGTAGCTGAAGGATTTATAAAACCAAGTAGAGCCAAAAGCTTGGAAGAGAGTGCAAAGGAATACTTAGTGGATCTTGTTAATAGGAATCTCATTTTGGTTAGTGAACGTGGAGTTTCTGGAAAAATAAAATTTTGCAACATCCATGATCTCTCGAGAGAACTATGTTTAAGAGAAGCTCAAAAAGAGAAGTTTCATTGTGTCACAAGCCGACATAGTTTTAATAGTTCTCATGATGAAGGCATAAATACCCAACGTTGTATTGCTATTCGTCAAATTGCAGTAGATGTGGAAAATTGCAATCGATGGCTTTATGCTTGGAGGTCAGTCTCTCATTTTCTTTTTGGGAGACACAATTCTAAGGCTAGTGTACCATGTCTTAATAATACAATCTTGAGGGTACAGAAGAGAGTTGACGGAACTTATTCTGTAGCAGATATTCTTCGACTGGTTAAGTCACGGTATCTTGATTTTAGTGCTTATTTGGATCAAGCTTCCTTCATGCTTCCTTCTTTAATCCACCCCTGTTGGAATCTGCAGACGTTAGTTGTTAGCAGAACAAACAAGGATGCTATTCCAACACTTGAAATTTGGAAGTTGCCCCATCTTAAGCATGTCAAATTTGACAATCTACTCCTCCAGGATCCTCCTAGTGACCATATGGAGGGGCAAGATGACTTTATTTTGGGGAACCTACAAACATTGTCGAAAATAATAAATTTCACGTGTGGTGAAGAAGTGGTTAAAAGAATCCCCAATATCAAGAAATTGCGATTAATTTATGATGATGTTGTGGAGGGATTTGCGGTGGCATCACATTATTGTCTCAACAATCTCGGACGCCTACATGAACTTGAATCTATTGCTTGCTCTTTTGGTGAAAGTAATAGGCCAAGTCGGAGTGATTTGTTGTGGAACCTAACCTTCCCACATTTGCTCAAGAAGTTGACTTTATGTGGCACTTTTCTCTATTGGGAGGATATGAGTACAAAGATAGGTTCATTACCCCTTCTTCAAGTGCTTAAACTGCAAGACCAGTCCTTCATAGGACCAAAGTGGGAAACAATTGAAGGGCAATTCCTTAGCCTAAAGTACCTGCTAATTAAGAATTGTTATGATCTGGAATGTTGGACAACAGAGAGCACCCACTTTCCATGCCTTGAGCAACTTGTTATTTGGAAATTAGATGAGTTGAGTGAGATCCCTTCAGGCATTGGAGGAATACATACGCTTCAATCGATTGTGTTGCACAGATGTAGCTTTTCTGCAATCTTTTCTGCTAAGATGACAATAGAGGAACAAGAGGAACTTGGGAATGAAGGCCTCCGAATTACAGTTAGAGTCAACAAAATTGATCCCCATCTGGAAAGCTTGAAAAGTCGCAACTTTGAAGTAATTGAGTATCGGTAAGATCAACTAAATTCGCTATGTTTTTATTTTTCTTTGAAATTGAAAAAGAAATGATAGGGAAAAAACTATATATAACTGGTCGGTCTTTCTAGCATTTTAGTGTCGCCACTTAACCATTTTAGGAACCTAAGTTTTAATTCTGATCAAGATTATATCTCACAGGGACTTCGAGGAACAATTTCGTGTCGCCATTTTAGTGTCTAAGTCGGCCTTGTCGTTCATTCAAGGTGTTACTAGGTAAGTTTTTCATATCCGCCATGATTCATGTCATTCAAACTCCTTTTAACTTCTTTTTCTTTTTTCTTTTTGGGGCACATCTTTCTATCATTAGTCTATGCAAATGCTTTTAACCATTTTCCTGTCATAATATGTTATAAAGTTTAACCAACTTACGCCACCATACTCTACATCTACCCGTTCCGGCGTAGCCCACTTCTTTTATTGCTATTCGAACTTTCAAATTTGTACCCTCCCTTGTTCGGCCCACCTTGATTCTGAGTAGAGGTGGCAATTGGACAGGTTGGGTTAGGTTGAAGATGGATTTTAAAAGGTGGATTGAAGATGGATTGAGTTGGAAATGGGTTGGAGGTAGACTGTAAATGGGTTTGATATGATTTTTAAACAGTTCAATGCATGATTATTGTATGTTTAATCAAGACCAAAAAAAAAAAAATCTAAATTATTAGTTCCTATACTCTTTAAATGGTTCTAAATTACTAAAATAAATTGAAATTAAATAAAAAGTTTTTTTTTTGTTTATGTAATAATCCATTTACAACGCGTGATCAACCCGTAATCAACCCATCTACCACCCATTATCAACATCATCCAAATGAGACCCAACCCACTTTAGAATATGTTAGACCCAATCCAACCCAAAATCATGTGGATTGGGTTGGACCTGCGATTTCTAACCTATTTTGCCACCACTAATTCTGACCGAATTAAAAAAGGGGTGTTCAACTTTGAGTTTATTTTTTGCCTAATTTTGCGAGTGCACTAACATATCGATGTAGTAATAAGAGTTACCTGAAAGGCGACGATGGAAACGACAGCCACTTCCATTGAAAGCTGGATCACAGGAACATCGTCTTGCTAAGGTTAGCTTCTTTGTCAATGAATTTCATATACTTACAAATTAAGTCAGTTAAAATCATAGAGGATATGGTTGTTTTTGCAAAGATTTCTCAGAGATCGATTTGTTGACGCTCAATTGTGTCCTTGGATTTAGTTATTTTCGCTATTTGGTTAAAAATTGAATTATATATATAAAACTTGTACATACCATCCAAGGCCTTGGTCTAATGGACACCCCACTTTTAAAAGTGTTGGAAGATTAGTGCCAGGATTCGAATCCTGGCAGTGGTGTGTGTGCGAGTATTATCAAAAAAGCAAAAAAAAAAAAAAAAAAGGTATAAAACCTGTACCATTATTTTGCTTCTCAATATATTTAATTACACAAAACTCCATAGCCAGCCGGACAAAGAGTACTAATACTAATCTGTGATCACATTTCACAATCATTGCTGATTAGGGCTGTAAACGGAAAACCGAAAATTCGATTACCGTCCGCATCCGTATCCGTTTACGAGGTATATTATCCGCATCCGTTTAAAGTGGATATATCCGTATCCGATTATAGGTATCCGAGTAATAAACGGATACGGATATGGTAATTAGATATCCGCTCCGTTTAATATCCGCTCCGATTGTATATCCGTTGGATATATCCGTTTACTTATATCCGTTATCCGTATTCGATAAATTATATTAAATTATTATTATTATTATTATTATTATTATTATTATTATTATTATTATTATAACCTTATCTCTTCTTATCCTTTATATGATTTAATTAGATTATTTATTAATTTATATACATTATAAGAATAAATAGAAAAATAGGAATGAATAATATGAATTATATTAATTGCATTAATGATAAAATATACTAATATCTTCTTACTTTTGATGTGCTTTAATAGATTATTCATATTTGTATATTTGCTATGTTTATAAATTTTATTTTATACTTTAAGAATAAATTAAATGAGTAATACATATTATATTAATTATAATAAACAATAATGATAAAATATACCTTAAATAATATAAATAAAACACTCTAATTGTCTCAAATATTCATAATTCAACAATGAAATAAAAGAATAATATGTCAACTTTACTTATGTCAATGAGTATATGCTATATTGCTATTTGCTATGCATATAAATTTTATTTTATACTATTAATTATTATATAAGTAAAAATATGATAATAATAATAATATCTTTCTTTAATAATTAGCATCAAGTGAAAAAAAAATATACATATATTTCGCTACACTCAAGATTCGAGCTTGAAACCTCTAATTTGAACAACATAAATATGTAATAATTATTAAATTATCAACCGGTGTGACGTCATAAATATGTAATAATTATTAAATTAATTTTTTATATAAAAAATCATAAATATATAAAAAAATTAGAAAAAATCTAATAATAATAATAAAATCAAACAAGAAATTTATCTTACTATTTAATATAAATCCAACTCCATTAAAATTGTTAATATTCAAACATTCAAATATATTTACAATGAATACATAATATATATATATATATATTCAAATACGTGAATAATACAATTCTATTATATCAAATAAATTATAATAAATCAAAGCTATTGCATATAATAAAAAGACTCTATATAATAAATTATAACAAAATAAATTACAATAATTCTATATAATAAAAATAAAAATTAAAAATTAAAAAAAAATAACAGCTTGATTTCTTCTCTCTCTCTCTTTTTTCTTCTCTCTCTCTCTTTCCAGATTTATCCTCTCTGTCTCTCACTCTCGCTCTTTTCAAAAATTCTCCTTTTCTCTCTCTCTCTCTCTTTTCTTTTCTTCTCTCTCTCTCTCTTTGTTCTCCTCATTCTCTCTTTTTTCTTCTCTCTTTTTCCAGATCCCTCTCTCTCTCTCTCTTTGTTCTCCTCATTCTCCTCTCTCTCTCTCTCTTTCTCTCTTTTTTCTTCTCTCTTTCTTCTTCCCCTCGATCCCTCCCCTTTTCTCAATCCCTCCCCCTGTTGCAGACGACGGTAGAAAGACGAGGCAAGGCACGGCGACGGGCGGAGGCGCGGCGTGGCGTGGCGACGGCCGGGGGAAGGAGAGGAGGGGCGGGGCGAGGCGCGGCTGGGTTAAAGGGGTGTTATTCTTTTGTTTTGGATTTAGATCCAGAGTTGCCGGATGACTGTTTCCCATGGCTGTGATCTTTAATCAGTTCTTTCATTTAACTGCATCAATTTATTCTTGCTTTCTACATCTGTTCATCGAGTTTTTTGTATTATTAAACTCTTTTTCCAATCAAATATTCGGATAAACGGATTCGGATATCCAATCAAATATTCGGGTAAACGGATTCGGATATCTAAATAGATATTCGGATAATTGTTAGCGGATTCGGATATTCGGATATCCAAAAATTCATAATTATGTTATATTTTAAAAAATACTAAACGGATTCGGATATATCCGAATTCGCAAAATATCCGTCGGATGCGGATTCGGATATAAGTTGCGAATATCCGACGGATTCGGATACGGATACGGATACGGTAAAACTTAATCGGATACGGATACGGATACAGCATATTCGCTCCGTTTAGTATCCGTTTACAACTCTATTGCTGATAGATGGCGTACTTTAAATGATGTCCAAGCTGTGCTCGGGCTTCCCATCGATCAAATCTTGGTGAAGAACCTACACAGGAGCAAGAAGGAAATTTAGTATTTTGTTGTTTCAACTTTGCATCTATATTATATATATATATATATATATGTATGACATTTTATCGTTCAGACTACGTATTCATGTTTTTACGCATTGCCATATATTTCTTTTCTCAATGAAATGCTCCAGTGGGACTCCATTATATGATATGCAACGTTTGAAATATGTATAGTTTGGATTGTAAAGCGTTGTGTGAAACATATAGTACAAAAAATAATATTACAAAAACAAAACAATAATTTAGGTGATGAAATGAAAAAAACGTGCGGGTAGTTTTAATATGGAACTTTATTTTCCTAAAATTTCTAAAATTCCGTCTAATCTTTAACGGCTAAACACGCGCGCCTCACGTGGCCGTTAAATCCTATACGTTTCAAATTTCTACAAAGTCCTAAAATTGCAAAAAATTGAAATGTATGGGACCAAAATTGAGAAAATTAAAATAAATGGGACCAAAATTGAATCGAACTTTCATTCCATGTGAGGCGCACGTGCCTTCGCCGTTAAAAATTAAATGGAATTTCAGAAAAGTCCCAAAATAGCAAAAAATTGAAACATATGGGACCAAAATTGAGAATATTGAAACGAATGGGATCAAAATTGGACAAAGGCATACCCATGGGACCAAAATTGCATTTAACCCTAAATTTTTTTTTCACCAAATATTTACCATTTATTCTTTTTTCTTGGCAATTTTAATGTGTTTATCTTTCTTTTTTTTTACAAATACTTTTTTCCGTTTGTGTGGTTAATTGGAAGACAATCCACTTCTCCTTGGCTTCATTGTTATTATGAATTTTCAATTTCTGTATTTTTCAATAGTGCCTTTTATGCTTGCTTCATTGGCTTGTTTTGGATCAAGGGACTTAAGTAACCATTGGCAGCTTATGGCAAGAATCCGTTGATCAGCTTGCTTTTTGGATGAACAACTCCAAAGCTAGACCTCATAGTTATTGTAAAAAGCAGAATAATGAGTATTGATCAATTTGCTAAATATATCTACACTTTAAGAAAACTACTTTTGTGTATCCACTATGAGGAATATTATGATTTTAAGATCTCATAAGTTGGGTAATTTTCAATTTGGCCCCCATACAATTGTATTTTATCATATTTAGTCTCATATTTTAGAAAAATTGTCAATTTTAATCCTTCTGTCAAATATTTAACAACGAAGATTGTGTGTGCAGTACGTGGCCGTTAATTTCAGCATTTGGAAAAAGAAAACTACACTAAACCCCCTTCCAAATTGCCTTGGAATAGCACTAAACATCCTCAAAGTTTTTCAACCCTTGCACTTGCCACTCTACATCCATAAAATTCGTTCACATATAATTTGACAATAATTAATTCATAATTCTACATGATTGCACATGAAATATTTAGCAATCATTAATCAAAGTAAGGGTTCATTACAAATCTTCCAACAACTAAACCCAAAAGCTGAAAAAAAAAAAGAGAGAGAGAGACTTGAACTTCAAGCTAAGGCAAAAATGTTTTAGATCCTAAAAAGTGTGTGGATTCGAGCAGCGACAATAACATTCGTCTTTAGTATAAAACCAGTTAAGATCATCAACATGACAAGAAATTTGAAGGAAATTGGGAATGTATTCTCTGAATTTGATAGTCTCAAGATGATGAAACAACAAATATTTTTATTACTTATCAACTTAAATTGCTCGTCATAGTTATGAAGAACATTTATAATATCTAGAAAATTTACATACTGGAATAGTAGAAATAATTTAGATAATATATTTTCTATAATAATATTAAACTTTATAAAACAAAAAAAATTAATAAAGTTTTGCTATTATTCAAAATAATTATTGATTAGCAAAAAAATGATTAGTAAAGAAACCAACAAAAAATTATGATGTAACAAAATATTACAAAGTAAAATATTAGCAGAAAATATTCGAAAAAGAATATAAATCGATACTCCTATATATTTGAGGGTGGTCTAGGACTAAAACAAACTCAATTTTGATTCAGTTTTCAATTCTTAGAATTTTGAATTATTTTTAATTGATAAATCAACTTTAATTGTTGTTTAATTTTAATTATGGATTTTCTTTCTTGATTTTCTTCCAAAAATCAATCTAATAAATTAAAATAAATGATTTGATAATTTGACCTTAAATTTAATGCAACTAAAGGTAAATAAGTGGTTTGGTATAATAATTGCTTATAAACATATATAAAGATTAATCAACATGGATGGTAATTAATTATTGATTTTATAATAACTAAACTTTGATCTTTTTTTTATATACTCAATTAGGGACACCTTTTAGATGTCAACGGGAATGCCACACACACACTCACTCAAAGGGATAAAGGGAAACGACAAGAAGATTCGAATTCAAGACATCAATGGTGTTGGTTCAAACATCCACCATTGGGTTATAATCCATGTGGCCTTAATCAAAATTGTTGTTTGCTACATATATAATATTTTTGTATAAACATGTGTGTATTATTATTATTATTATTATTATTTGAAGGTAACCATACTTTAAAAAGTATACTAAATTAAAATAAATGATTTGATAATTTAACTTTAAATATAATGCGACTATGCATAATAATAAGTTGGATGTATGACAGTTAAATAATAAATAGATAATTTCAGAAACATACCTTAAGTATATTAAAAAAAACATGAATAAAGAATAACAATGTTTCTGGTAAGACTTCTTTTCTATTGTGTGGGGCGAGGGTTTAAACTCCCACGCCCGCATATATGAGGCAACGTCCGTGTGGGACGTGTGTGCGAGTTGGTGTCCTTAGTTCAATTCTTGGGTGGCACAGTTAGGATGAAGGTGGCAATTGGACAGGTTGAATTGGAGATGGGTTTCAAAAAATGGGTTATAGATGGATTGGGTTTTAAATGGGTTGAAAGGGGGTTTGAAATGATTTCTAATAGGTTCAATGCGTCATTCTTATATGTTTAATTAAAATAAAAAAAATTAATTAAAATTATCAATTCCTATACACTTTAGGTGGTTTTAAAATATTAAAATGAATTACAATTAAATAAAAAAAATAAATATTCTTTTGTTTATGGGATAATCCGGTTAGGACCCAACATGAATCCATTATCAATCCAATATCAATACCAACTACATCAAACCCAACTCAACCCAATCCAACCCAATTCAACTCAATCCAATCCAAAATCATGTGGGTTGGGTTCAACCCGCGGATCCAGAACCATTTTGACGCCCCTAAGTTAGGATAACATTTTAATTTAAAAGAAATCCACTAAAAAGCAATTTCAATTCTGATCAAAATTTAGCCAATATATTTTTAGGTGGAAAAAGTCCATTACAATTGAAAATCGACGAGCATTTTTTTGACAGAATCCTTCCATCGAAAATCTATCAAAAAATATCGATTTCGGCGGATACCGCCAAAAATTTTGCTTTTTTTTTTTCATTATTCAGAATATATATTTATTGAACTTGTGATAATTCAAAATATAAATTTAAAATAAAATTATTTATTGGTTAATATATATATATATATATATATATAAAGTAGGAAAAAAAAAATTAAAAAAACCTTCATAAAGGCCCTTTAAAGTACGCCATCTGTTAGCAATGATTGTGAAATGGGAACACAGATTAGTATTAGTACTCTTTCGCCGGCTGGCTGTGGAGTTTCGTGTAATTAAATATATTGAGAAGCAAAATAATGATACAAGTTTTATACCATTTTTTTTTGTTGCTTTTGTGATAATGCTCGCACGCACACCACTGCCAGGATTCGAATACTGGCACTAATCATTCAATGCTTTTAAAAGTGGGGTACGTGTCCATAGGCCTTGGACAGTATGTACAAGTTTTATATATATAATTCAATTTTTAACTAAATAGCGAAAATAACAAAATCCAAGGACAAAATTGAGCGTCAAGAAATCGATCTCTGAGAAATCTTTGCAAAGACAACCATATCCTCTGTGATTTTAACTGACTTTATTTGTAAGTATATGAAATTCTTTGGCGAAGAAGCTAACCTTGGCAAGACGATGTTCCTGTGATCCATCAGCTTTCAATGGAAGTGGCTGTTGTTTCCATCATCGCCTTTCAGGTATCTTATTGCTGCATCGACTACTAGAAATAGCCTGTTCTGCGGGAAATAGCAACGGAAAATGGGCATTTGCGACGGCCAGGTGCTGTCGCTAATAGTTGCATCGCAAAAATTTGCGACAGTTGAAGCTTGCATCGGCATTTCGCAACGATATTGTGCTTGTGCATTCTATCCATGTGGACAGGCCTTTTGTGACTGTGTAGCCGTCGCAAATTTTGGCATCGTAATATCATATTCGAAAGTTTTACGATGAACAGCCGTCGCAAATCTGTTCTGCTGTTTTATTTATTTATTTATTTTTCCCCCTTTTTGGTTTGGGTTTCTCTATTTTTTTCGTGTCGCTTTTGTTACTTTATATACTGTATATAATGTATAAATAAAAATTTAACCAACATTGACACTGAAACATTCATTTTCTGAAGTAATGTGATCAAAAAATAACACAATCATTTAAATATATATATATATATAATAAACATAATTTAACATTAGTTCGAAATATTCTTACATACCAATAAAAAACAAATAATAAAAAACTAGCCATCCTTTGCATCCCGATCACCATCACAATCCCTTTTGCCCATCACCTCGGACATCAAGTGCTCTTGTCACCGAAATTTTTTCTGCGACATACCATAACAAATTAAACAATGCAACAAGTGAAAAAAACTTCATCACAAGTGTGACAGGTAATTAAAAAAAAAAATTGTGGGGTTGAAGATGCTGCAGCTTAATTTCATCATATGCATTCTTTCAAGCTGTTGAGTTACTGGGATAACACTTATTATTCGATAAAACAATGTACAGCACATACTACAGGAAAAAACAGTGTACAACACTTACTATAGGATCACTTCACCGCCTTCTCCGGGAGTGTGGCTCATGCTAGACCCATCATATTTCCACTTCGGCAGTTTCAAACGATCATTGACTATTCCATCAAGAGTCTGTGAAGAACAAAAATTTATATATGCAAAAAGGGCAAAAAAAAACAAAAAAGGTCTCCTACATTTATTAACTGAAATAAGAACATCAAATAGTGAATACTATCAAAAATAAATGTCTCCGACAAAAAGGTTGATTACCATTCCTTTATCTAATGTCCATTCCAGAGCCTGTTTGGAAAAGCAAGAAAGGAAAGTAATGATTTTCATGAGAAATTAGATGCAAAATTTATTAAGATAAGATTCCCAACATCTAACGCTAAACTGGTGCTCCCAGAATACTAATCTTTCACTATTTTTAATGAGAAAGTAGATGCACACACTTAAACAGAAACACAGGGAAATAACTAAAAAAATTTTTGACTATTGCATGGCATATATGATCTAGCTACCCTGAATATACATTCTACAGCGCCTACAATTTTGTTGATAATCATTATACTGGCACAATATTCGTTTAGCTAAGTACCATAAGAACTGTTTCTACAGCTTCAGAATTTTGAGGTTTCTGAACTAGATTAGACCTTCCTGAAAAAAATGCAAAGTTGTCAGTAATCATGAGTAGAAACTTAATTATAATTAGGAAAAAATAATGCAAAGATATCCCTAACAAATGATTGCTCTAGAAGTAAACATTATCAGTATAATCATTTGATATCGAGCTTCTCCCAACAAACTGGTCACTACGATACGAGAATAAAATGGATAAATATGCAAAAACAAACAATAATGTGCTTAATGGAATAACAAGTATTGTCTGCAAGAAAATAACAAAGACCAACTGCCCTAAAAAGAGAAACAGAATCTCTCTTTCCGTCTTGAAACGGGAAATCATTCATCAGATGTATATTATATATAATACATTTTTGGAATAATCAACTTAAGCCAGCATTAAACCAAAACAAAGAGTCACCATTAGCTGTATTCATGCCTGTAGAGAGTTAGTTTATTATATAAGATTCTCACATTAGTTTAGGCCTAAAGCACATTGGAAAACACCAATATACAAGACACACATACAAACACACAAGTGTGCACATAGGAACACAAGGCACAAATATAACCACAATCAAAAATAATGAATAAAACAAGATAGAAACAACAAGCAGATAAATGAGATAGCTAGTTGTGTCATTTCATAATCCTGCGTTTAACCAACAAGACATTCTCCTTTTCTCAATGAATATATATATTGTGTGAACAACATCAGATAGCAGGCTTGAGCCTCAAGACATGAGTTACCTTGTAGAACGATGTGAAAAACAATGCCAAGTTCTGAATAATTGCCTGGAAAAACAAAAGTAGAACGAGTCAACCTCCATGATAAAGACTTAAGGAATTTTTAAAACTCATTAGTTCAAACAATCACATGCACCTCACTGCAGCCAATCGCATAAAGCCTCTAGAAAGTTGGTAGTGGGTGGAACACTGGCCTAACACACAAAAAAAGTAACAAAAGGAATCAAAATAAAAACCTAATGACTTATACCTAGTCATAACTTATAGGAATGAAGACCATTGCAATACAGAGACATTACTTCCAATACCTGCAACTGCACCATGAATAAATTAACTATACATTTTAACATATTGCAACATCAAGTGGTTTAAAGATAACAACAGCAAAGAATACTTTCAAGATTCAAAAACCCATCATACAGAGCTAATAAATTAAGAGCTTCAAAAAAAGAATTAAAACTCCTTTGGAAGACATGCAAATAAAAAGATCAAATATGCCAGATATAGGGCCTCGAAACGCTGGCTAATCAAAATATATTGGCCAATGCAACTCAATAGTTGACAGTGTTTCACATGATTGCTTGTTCAAAGATTGTTTTAACTCCTTAATCTTCTGTTGAGTCATTTCACTCCTTGAGAAGTCTAAGACCTCTTCACTTAGAAGCTGTCAAGTAATATTTTCAAGTCAATTAGATGATTGATCAAAAAGACAGCAAATTCTATTATGTCCTTTAGAATTAAGTAAAGACAGGAATATAACTTCATTAGCAATGATATGACAGTTCTAGAAAAGTAACATAGTATCACATTATGTTGACTCAACTTGAAAGAGGACATAATTCCCTGGAGCGTAGGCAGAAATTTTGACTAATAAATGGATAAAGAGAAATTTAGACACCAAAGAGTTCGTAGGTGGTTTGGTTTTCCACAATGCATAACTCCGCATTCAAAATAGTGTCGTTACCGCAAATTGGCTATAGACACCACATATAATCTAAATTCAAACAATCCAGGTATTAAACTCTCAAGCACCTTGCTAATGAAACCTAAATAGTCAAATATGTTTTGGCAAGACATCTATGGACATATTGGTAAGCAAGCAATTCAATCTCGACATAGATATAAGTTTTCAGCACAAAGACATGACAAACTGGACCTATATGCAGCAAGATCTTTAACACATTTTGACCCAATTCAATATACCATTGTCAATGATCAGCGAGTCAATCTCAAAATCAGCTTTCTCGCCAACATTAGTTATAGAATTTGTGGATTATATGTTCCCTTTTTTCACCTACACAAAATAAAAATAAAAAAATTGTTAGAAGTTAAAAAATATGTAAATAAACAATAACAAGAAAAAGAAGTGAGAAATCGAAAAATTTAGCGGATCATATAGCTAACTAGCTATGTTCTTATTATTCTCCAAGCACATTCATTAGAAGCTACGTAATTTCATATTCATAAAAAAGAAATTAACTTCGCCATTTTTTTGAATGATATGTGTCTCCTTTTTTCCCTACACAAAAACCAAAAGAGCTTGTCAAAATTTCAGTAAATAAATTAAAAAAAAAAGTGTAATGAGAGAGAGATAGAGCGAGAGAGGGTGAGAAATCGAGCGGGGAGAGCAGATGCAGCTGAGGCGAAAAAAGGACTGTTAGGGTCGCCGGCGGCCAAAAGAGTAGAAGTGGGTGAGAAATCGGTGTGTATTTTGACAGCTACTGGAAAATCAACGGTCGCCCGCGAATTAGGGTACGGAATCGCCGGCGACGGCCACAACGCTAGAAGGGATTCTGAATCGGTGTTCACTGAAGGGAAGGGGAAAATGGAGACGTAGAAGGCCAGGGAAGGACCACCGAGTGTTCGCCGGAAAAGGCCAAGAATTGTGACTGTAGCGGGCCGGAGGTGGGGGGTGGAGAGCCGCGGCGCAGAGAGAGAGAGAGAGACTTTTCTCTTATTTTTATATCCCAAATATCAATCTGAATTTAGGGCGATTAAAAACTAGTAATATCGCGAAATGAAAACTTGTCACCGCTGAGACCGTCGTAAAAACGTCGCGACTGAAGAGGCCGTCGCTAATATATAGAATTGAAAATGATTGCCTATAGTCTTTTATGGACGGACATTGCGACGGCCACGCCGTTGCAACCATGTCTACTTTGCGACGGAAACTTTGATCCGTCACAAACTTCCGTTGCAAAATAAGCCTTTTCTAATGTGATATCGATGTGATAGTGCGCTCACAAATTAGGCAAAAAAAAAAAAAAAAACTCAAAGGTGAACACCCATTTTTCGATTCGGTCTGAATCAAAGTGGGGCGAACAAGAAAGGGTACAAATTTGAAAGTTGGAATAGCAATAATAGAAGTGAGCTATGCGGGAACGGGTAAATGTAGAGTATGGAGGCATAAGTTGGTTAGACTTTATAACATATTATGACAGGAAAATGGTTAAAAGCATATGCATAGACTAATGATAGAAAGATGTGCCCCAAAAAGAAGAAAGAAAAAGAAGTTAAAAGGAGTTTGGATGACATGAATCATGGCGGATATGAAGAACTTACACTGTAACAAAAGGCCGACTGGGCCTCGAAGTTGTTCCCGGATGTCCCTGTGAGATATAATCTTGATCAGAATTAAAACCTAGGTTCCCAAAATGGTTAAGCCAGAGAAAAGCCTATCAGTTATATATAGTTTTTTCCCTATCAATTTTTTTTTTCAATTTCAGTGAAAAAAAAAAACATAGCGAATTCAGTTGATCTTACAGAATTACTTCAAAGTTGCGACTTTTCAAGCTTTCCAGATGGGGATCAATTTTGCCGTCTCTAACTCTAATTCGGAGACCTTCATTCCCAAGCTCCTCTTGTTCCTCTATTGTCGTCTTAGCAGCAATGATTGCAGAATAGCTACACCTGTGCAACATAATTGATTGAAGCACTGGTATTTCTCCAATGCCTGAAGGGATCTCACTCAACTTATGTAAGTTCCAAAGAACAAGTTGCTCAAGGCATGGAAAGTGGGTGCTCTCTGCTGTCCAACATTCCAGATCACAACAATTCTGAATTAGCAGGTACTTTAGGCTAAGGAATTGTTTCCCACTTTGGTCCTATGAAGGACTGCTTTTGCAGTTTGAGCACTTGAAGAAGGGGTAATGAACCTATCTTTGTACTCATATCCTCCCAATAGAGAAAAGTGCCACATAAAGTCAACTTCTTGAGCAAATGTGGGAAGGTTAGGTTCCGCAACAAATCACTCCGACTTGGCCTATTACTTTCACCAAAAGAGCAAGCAATAGATTCAAGTTCATGTAGGCGTCCGAGATTGTTGAGACAATAATGTGATGCCACCGCAAATCCCTCCACAACATCATCATAAATTAACCGCAATTTCTTGATATTGGGGATTCTTTTAATCACTTCTTCACCACACTTGAAATTTATTATTTTCGACAATGTTTGTAGGTTCCCCAAAATAAAGCCATCTTGCCCCTCCATATGGTCACTAGGAGGATCCTTAAGGAGTAGATTGTCGAATTTGACATGCTTAAGATGGGGCAACTTCCAAATTTCAAGTGTTGGAATAGCATGCGTGTTTATTCTGCTAACAACTAACGTCTGCAGATTCCAACAGAGGTGGATTAAAGAAGGAAGCATGAAGGAAGCTTGATCCAAATAAAGACTAAAATCAAGATACCGCGACTTAACCAGTTGAAGAATATCTGCTACAGAATAAGTTCGGTCAACTCTCTCCTGTACCCTCAAGATTATATTATTAAGAAATGGTAAACTTGCCTTGGAATTCCAAGCAGAAAGCAATCCAGTGCAATCTTCCTTGTGTGCTACAATTTGACGAATAGCAATACAACGTTGGGCATTTATGCCTTTATCATGAGAACTATTAAAACTATGTCGGCTTGTGACACAATGAAACTTCTCTTTTTGAGCTTCTCTTAAACATAGTTCTCTCGAGAGATCATGGATGTTACAAAATTTTATTTTTCCAGAAACTCCACGTTCACTAACCAAAATGAGATTCCTATTAACAAGATCCACTAAGTATTCCTTTGCACTCTCTTCCAAGCTTTTGGCTCTACTTGGTTTTACAAATCCTTCAGCTACGCATAGTTTGATGAGTTGGGAGACACGAATTTTATTGTCTTCAGGAAATATTCCCATATAGAGAAAACATGGCTTTAAATGGACCGGCAATTGCTCATAACTCAAATGTAATATTTCTAAGCACAAGTCATTTTCCTCTGAATACAAAGTTGATTTTAAATTTTCCGCAATGTATTCCCAATACTCTTGTGTGCATTTTGATTTCGCTAGGAGTCCTCCAATCACAACAATTGATAAAGGAAGCCCTTTGCAATTTTTCGCAATTGTCTGTCCTATTCTCGCCAATTCAATGGGACAATCTCCTTCTCTAAACACATATCTGCAAAGTAGGTTCCAACTTTTATGCACATCCAAAAATTTCATCTCAACACCAGGGGTTCCAACTAAATCCAAAGCTAATTTTGATAGCCTAGTGGTTATAATCATTCTACTTCTATTATTGTTTTTTGGAAAGTTGAACCCTACTTTGTCCCCTACCTCAATACTCCACATATCATCCATTATAATCATGTACCTTCTGCCTAATAAACTTTGGTATAATTGTAAGCCTAAGTCTTTTTCACTCTTTACAGTCAAAGTTTCCCTTTTATCTTGGGTTATTTGACAAATAATTTCTACAAGAATCTCTTTTACATCATATTGTTGAGATATGGTAACCCAAGAACGAACGTCGAAGTGTTGCACCATAACTGGATTTATATAAGCATTTCTAGCAAGTGTGGTCTTACCAATACCGCCCATACCCACAATTGGAATGATTTGGCGAGTAGGTTCTTGTCCCGTGAGCTTATCCATGATTTCTTTTAGGGCAACATCAATGCCCACCATGATGTTCTGCTCCGTGGGTTTGGATCTTACTGAGACAGCAGATGTGGATCTCCTAAGCAGTTGTTCTCGAAATCCCGGCTTGTCTTTAATCTCCAGGATCTCTTTCTTGATTAAATCCACGTCCTCTATCGCTTTCTGTAGATCTTGATTCAAGTCAACGGAATTGATCTTCCCCACATCTTGAGCTGTGGATTGAGCAAGAATTTGATCCACGATGTGAGATTCAATGATGTCCTCTGCCGCATGAGCTGCATCTGCTATGCGGCTCAGCAAGCCTTCTGCCTCTTTGATGCCGCCATGAGGATTATAAGCTTCAAGAAAATCTAGCAAGAAGGCAATCTTTTCAGTGAGTGATGCAGCTTGTTCTTTGTCGAGGGAAATTGGAGGGCGAGGATGGTTTTGGACCTGCTCTATAATATGCATAAGAGAAACGAGAGCTGCATAAGCTGCCATCTCTGATCGGAGAAGTATAGCTGAAACAGAAATAGAAACTATGTATGATTTCTCAGGGATGACCTTGGAGAGTGGAGACTTACCTTAAAAACTCTGGTTATTTAAGATCAATTACTACGTTTTAACCATCCGTTTTGCACAGAGAAATCATTTAACTAATGGCTAGATAATTTGTTGCTTTGGTAAACGCCATGATTGGATTCAAAAAATACAGATTCCCAAACAAGTTGCAATGTATAAATTAGTATAACAGGCTGGCCAGCTGTATTTGCGAATATCAAATTGGGATTCCTTCATCGGAGAAGTTATTATATGTAACCTCTCTGTTAATTAAATATTGGTCTCTAGTCTCAAGATATTGAAACACTCCACCCGTCTGACTACAAAAATTGTTATGTCTTTAACAACACTAAATAGTTAAGATTGGATCTAAATCCGAATATTAATAAATAATTCTCACTCGATATTGTTGCATTCATCAGAAACTATCAACAATAGTTTCAAATCAAAATACATATTAAAACGCTGTTAATTATTGGATTCAAATGCAAATTTGTTTGGCTAAAAAAGAAGAAAAAAAAAAAAAGCTCTACTATAAAATGCATGGTTCAAGAAGCACTTTTTTTAAATTTATCTAAACACGCCATTGAAGCAAACCGAAAAAAAACTATTGAAAAATACAGAAATTGAAAATTGATAATAACAATGGCGATCTGGGTAAATGGCCTAGTAAACAAAATACAGAAATTAAATGGTCCACTGCAGGAATATATATATATATATATATATTCGATGGCCTCTTCAATCAAATATATTTTACTTATTAGTAGTTGTGCACCATCTTATCATTTCGGTTAAAACAAAACCACCATTTTATTATTCTTATAATATGAGTATTAAATATAAATAGTATTATATACATGTAACATCCATTTGACTAAAGAGAGGGCAAGCAACTTATGCGGTGAATTCTCTCCTAACATTCTAGCACGTATAATACGAACATGTGTCTCGTACTATATACAAAATTATTTTTAAGAAATATTAATTAATTATGTGGATTAATATGCTTTATATATATATATATATATTCATTTTTTAGAGTAAATTTTATGGTAATGTAGTAAAATAATATTGTAGATGGTGACTAGAATTTTTGGTGTTGAATACTTTGCCACACTTAGAGATTAGCAAGTGCAAGGAGAACTCTTAACTAATCATCTTATGAAGCAAATTTCAACTTGAGCACTTCCTCTTACAATTCAATGTACTCTACTGCCTTACTTATCTATAAATAAATGAGCTTGGCCATTCATTTAGAAAAGAAAGAAATTTGAGACCTTTCAAGACACGTAAGGTTATTTGAGAGCTTTGAAAAATAGAGAGTTCGGAAAATACTTGATAGATAAATTCTTTGTTAGAGAATTGTGAAGTTGTTCTTTTGGGATTTCGGGTTTAATTAGAGAATATTTTCTCTAATTATTGTAGTTTTCTGTAAATTTCTTATAGTGGAATCGCTCCTTGCTCGTGGACGTAGGCTTGTTATTAGCTGAACCACGTAAATATCATGTCATTTAAATTTCTGTTCATTTTATTATCAACTTATTATCGTCTATTTAAATAAATGTACTACTTGATTTGGGTGCTAGCCTAACAAATACTAAGTCTTTGAAATGATAAATTAAGTTAAGTCTCATTGATTAATTTGTCTTCCTTTTTTTTTTTTCTTTCTAAGTTTATATTATATATACTTCTTCTATAGAATAGTTTTCTTCTAAACCATAACCTTAAAAATTGTACTTGAGGTCATCAGAAAATTCCTAGTGACTAACTGCCACTACTTATTAGTAAGTTTTAGTGAAAAAGATCGAGAGAGTGGAAGTGATACATAGTACTTGAGACACCTTGACTATTAGATCATTGATTCCATTGAATACTAGTAACTTCAATTTCTAAATCAATTCATCCATATTTTTAATTAATTGTTTAGTGTGCTGAAGTGTCAAATACATATTTTTCATGTTTTATATGCAATCAAGCCACGAGTCTTTTTGTAACTGGAATTACGGACTTTCCCGTGTAAGTTAACGTTGTAAAACTAACTCTCATCTTGACGATCAATGCGTACACATCCACCAAAAGTTCTTCACTATATTATATTAAATATTTAATATATCGTAAATAGTTAATTATGTCACTATCACACTTTTTCTTAAAAATAGAAAAGAGAAAACAAAATAACAAGAATAGGTCAAGGATGGTTTGAGTATTAACAATGTGTTATTGTCGGCAAGAACACTTTGAATTGGCAATAGCCAATGCATTGCGCTAACCTTGTCTCCGGCAGACATTTTTTTCTTTGAACTTTCTCCAATTCAAATCTCATTATTTTGCCTATCAAGCTTGGCATTGCACTCTCCTAACTTTAGAGTATTCAACAAAATTTCATCTCCCAAAATCTACAAGAAATTTGTCACAACAAGATAGAAATAAGTTAGCCACTCCACTATACAAACATGCGGTTAAGAAGGTAACTTTGAGCTCCAGTATACCTCTCAATTCTTATTAGAATTGTTCCAAATTAATTCGCATCTATTATTCTCCTTGCTTCATACTATTTCCAAAATCATATAGGTATCTAAAACTTCCTACAATTTGATTCAAAGACGAGCCCAAAATAAGCTGTTTACTAGACGTTGAAACCATTTCGGCAATCTCGTAACTAGCCATTTTTCGAGCTTGTTATCTTACTCTTTACTTATCCGAATCTAGCATACTTTAAATCATTAGAAAGTTTGCAATGGGAACTTTTATTATTTGTTTATTTTTAACAAAAATTTGTTTCCCCAAGATATGTAGAAAGCATCAAACAAGCTGCTCTATTTTAGGGTTCCTAAAAGTTTGATGTGAATAGCTAACTTCAAACTCTCATAACTCATTCATCTCTTACTCAAATTTGACAAACTTTATGTACATAGAAAGTTTGCAGAACATACTTTTAAAAAGTACCAAAAATAGATCTACAAAAATTTTGTAAATATCTATATAAACTCTCAAAGTCAGCTATCAGAAATAGTGTGCTGGAAATCCAAAAAAAATTCAGATTTTGAGTTTCTGCGAACAATATTCGGGCATCCATAACTCTCTCATCTTATATCCATTTTTTTATGAAACTTGTGTCCTTGGAAAGCTTGTACTAAGTTTAGATCTAGAGGTGATCTATATAGAACTGCAAATTTTCTTAAAGTTGGCTACCATGAACTGAAAATTTTGTATTTTCAATCCATTATATTGTCTTCATTTCACATTAAGGACACTTTATACGGAGGATGACTAGGTCAATAATATGATTTATTACATATTTTGGCATCTAGGTAGACAAAATTGGAGGGCAAAAGCATCATTTCATTAGCTAAATTCTCACCAAAATTTTTTACTTCAACTTAGATTTGAACCCAAGTTATTCATGACACAATCTTGAGCCACGCTCTCCATCCACTTAGACACATTTAGCTATTACTATAAGTGGTGCTATAACTTTTCTTTTAACTGATCAAACTCTCAAGTTCAATTTTTAAACTTTTTTAATATAATTTTAATATTTTAGTGTCAATTATTTATTTCAAAAAGAATTTATAAATTCTTCTATATAAACTTATATATATATGTGTGTGTGTAAATTTTTGTTTGGAAATAATAATAGTAAAATTCTGAAGGACCATTTGTGGTTTAGAAATAAGACTGAACACCACCTTATACTTTAAAAATATGCAAAATTCTCCTCGTGTTATTTGAAGTTTTTATTCAACTAAAATTTACATGTATTTTATGAAAATTCGAATTTCGGACCCCCCCCCTTTCAAATCATAAAAATTTTAATAATTTATAAAAAACTTGATCTCGCTGTCCTAAACAAGAATTTCTGACTCCACCCCTGATCAAACCATAAGGCTGAAAAAGCAAAGCTCAAACTTTCGACAAACCCACCCAATAAAGGAGTGGCTAGGGTTTTAAATAAGTTGTCACCTAGCAAAGTGTTTAGCTTTATGTGGGTTGCAAACGTGGTCTAGGAAACCAACCTGAGACTAAATGGTTGATGGCTTGATGCAATGTCGCTCGAATGACTTCATGACTAAACACCAAACCAATAAATCTCATTGCATATAAATTTAACCAGTGTTTTTAAACCCGGACCAGACATGCAAGTTTGACCAGGAGCCAGAGGCCCGTCAAGTCCGATTGACCCCAAAAAACTAGTCCTTAATCGATTCAGTGCGAACCAGTCCAAACCGGCTAATAACCGATTGAACCGGTGTTGATTCGACCAATTCGAACCAACCAGTCATATTTTAAAAAAAAAAATAACCTTGTTTTTAGGATTGTTTGTCGGCCAACAATTAGCAACAGTCTCTTTAACTTCTTTTCTTTTCATCTTTATTCTTTTGTCTTCTTCCCTGAGAAAAACAACAAAATTGACCCTTTTGTTTTTTTTAAAAAAATAATATCAATAGTAGAGAAAAATAGAAGATTTAACATCAACAACTTTGGATAAATTCTCCTGCCATTTTTATTTTTTTTCAATTTCTTGTGTTGGCAGAAATACATAGGCCCTTAATGATTTTTCAAAAATTTGTACAATTAAGATTTTCCAATAATTGTTGAAATTTTGACCATTTTTTTCCAAAAGTGCAATCCAACCGCCAAAATTCGATCTCTTGCATTTTATGGTGATGCATTTGATTTATTTGAGTGGGTATTATTTCAATGGTGATTAAATATTGATGGGATTTTTGGCTTTAAGCAAACTATATTTGCTTCTTATTGGACACAAATAATAAATCATTTGCTTCCGTATGATTAATATTTCTTTGGTTGGATAGTTGGTGTGAAATGATATTTTTTTAGCAGGAATTGAAAAGAATTTTAAAAAGTTGGAAAACTTTTTTAATTTTTTTTATATTTTAATTGCACTATTTTTATATTTTTTTCATTAATATTTACAACATCTTATATATATATATATAACTATATTTTATAATTTATTATGACATCACACCAATCGAACCGATTGAACCGATTATACGGTCGGTAACCAGTAAGACGACCGATTCTATGACCGATCCGATTTTCAGGATATTGGTTTTAACCGAAAGAACCTGACAAAGCTCTTTCTTTCTTCTGAATAAACAAGAAACTAACATAGCTACACAAAACATATTTAAATTAATGATATAAGGTCTGATTAGTAAATCAGGACTTCCTAAGTTGTAATTGAGAAAAACGGTATAAACAATAAACACAACACACGCATTACCTAGAACTAAAACTTACCCCCTATTCAAGAAATAGCCAATCCAATTATACTGAACACACTATAAGAAAAAATAATATTTGTGACAAGATATACAAATGTCAATATAAAAATTGTCGCTAATAATTGTATTGAGTGGAAACACATTCTATTTTATCATTAATTAAGTTTCTTTAGTCAAAACAATTTTATCTTGTTACAATATGTACTCAATGGCGACAACCATTAACAATTGGTGACACACTATAATGATAACTTGGTGACAAGAGATACTGTCTTTATGAGATTGTGAGAAGTTTCTATTGCTCGTGTTATCAATTATCAATTTTGCACTTGTTATCAAATTTTTACTTGATGTTGCCACCATTGATATAGTGCATTCTATCGAGTTTTGTGTCGATAGATTTGTTTTATTATTTTGTGATTACATGCGATTGTTGTAAGATGACTAAGTACATATCGTTCACACATGGGAGGATCAATCCAATTGAAAAAATTGCAACCCCTTTGCAAATTTTCAATAAAATGAAGATGAGAAATCAATATTTCATACGCGAAAATTGCTGTAATTTTTCTATCTTCTATTAGGATTGAGGTTCCTCTATGAAGTACTTTCAGCGATTGGCCTCCTGCAATTGCACAATCCTTCCATTTTCTTAGGTTGCGCGCAATTTTTTTCTCCCCCCAAAAATGGCAGATTAGGGTTTGTAAATAAAGAAGAAAGAGGCAAATTTAGTTGGTTTTTAGTGGGGTTGGAAAGTAATTGTTCATTCTATACCCAACTAATAAAAGAAAATATCGATAATGCCCTTAAAAAAGTCACGTAGGTGGCACGTGCAACAAGATGGACGGAATATTTGCGTGGATTCTACCTAAATCATGTTTAGGGGGTATCGGCGCACAAATTATAAAGGTTAAGAGGTGGTTCCGCTCAAACGCAAAGGTTGGGGGGTGAAGTGCAATTGAGGTCAAACATTGAGAGGCACGTTCAACAAGGTGGATGGAATATTCCCGTAGATTCCACCGCAATAGTGTTTAGGGGGTATTGACGCACAACTTATAAAGGTTTGGGGGTGATTCCGCTCAAATGCAAAGATTGGGGGTGCAGTGCAATCGATGTCAAATGTTGGGGGGTTTACCGTAATTTACCCTAAATAAATTAAGTAATTAGTATACAATTTTTGTTTAATTATTTCAAAAACAAAAATTTTAAATAGTCGTTTCACTTTAACAATGCTTTGATTTAAGAAAAAAATAAATATATTTTCAATTATTAGTAATAAATATGCACTTAAAATTACAATCATTTTGCTAAATGATGTATTGATTTGAAGACATAACATAATTATTAGTTAATATAAATTATATTCATGTGGCAAAATTAAGGTGATTAAAATCATATCAAGAATGATAGCGATAGAATGAACAACATAAAAATTTTAATTATATATAATTAACCAATGATTCAATTAATTAGGTTAAGGTTGATATTCAATGTTATTATCATATTAAACAAATTATTGTTAATAATAAGATTACAATAGTTATGCACTTAATTATTTATTAAAAGAAAAGTCCTCATAAGTTATTTTCTTAAAAAAATATTATCATTAATCCTATATTGATAAATATTTTAAAAAATTATTTGATAAAGAATAAACAAAGATCAACAGAATTGTGGACATTTTCTGCATGCGATTAGCAATATAGGAAAAATATTGTACAAATTATTGATTTATGGGGGTTATGAAGTTTTAACTATAATTCTATTGAATTGATATAAATTAACTAATGATGAATAGTGATGTGAAACACTTAACAAAAATAAAACTAATTAAGAAGATATATAAGTAATATTAAAATTACAATAAGAGATGTATATATCATTTTAAGCATCAATTTGTTTTTGATTTTAAAATACATTTTAAGCATCAACTTGACATCTTAAGAAGCAATCAAATTTGACTTGATATTTTTAATAAAAAATACATTTCATGAAAGTTGATAACACATTACAACAAGGAATTTGTCGAAATTAATGTAAATTGTAATATTTGTTATCAAAGTTCGCACATTAAAATGCATTTGTATGTTATTATGTTTGTTTATAAATTAAATATTAAAATATATCTAATAAAAATTACTAAAAGGAAAAGTTAAATGATGAATGTTGATTGATAGCTTCATTGGATATGATAGATTTAGTTTAATTGGCCTTACACATGTAATTAAAATTAGAGCTTATAGGTAAACAATAAATAGTAAGTCACAACAACCTGCACTATATATTACAGGTAAGTATAACTCGTAAAATAGGTAACAAGTATCCTAATAAAATGTGGGTACCTAATAACAGACCAACCCTTCAAAGTAATTACATTAATGTATCATTGGGCTTTATATTTCTCTTATGTAATTTAGAAATGATCCAATTAAAAGGTTTTCACCCCACTCATCCGCTAAAAACAAGTTCGAGGAGGCACGATGAGTTAAAGAATGGGCCGCCCCACAATGAATGTCACCCATAACGTTAGTTAAAATTTAGAAAATAAATTATTGATTATTTACTTAATAATATTTTATCACTAATTAATCCTTTCATAGACATTTCAATCATTATTTTGATATGAATGTAGCTTTTAACCATCATATACTGAACAACACATGACAATATAAAAACTGAATGATATAGACATATAGGATGTATATAAATAAAATACTGAAAAGATTTAATATGGAGGAATTCAGGAGTATTTAGATTTAATATGGAGGAATTCAGGAGAATTCAGGAGTATATAAATAAAAGACTGAAAAGATTTAAAAATCTAACATCATTTCAAACATGTTCCAATACATCCCCATAAAATACATTTCTCAAAATAAGAATTACAAAACCAAATATTCCATAAAAGTTTTCATAAGCACTAAATTCACAAAATTGATTTGTTTATATATATATATATATATATATATATATACACAATCCAATATTTTCAAACCCAGCTCAGGCCGGCCGGTTCGACCGTCACCTGGTCAAGAAAACGGCCAGGGTAAACCCTTAAATCCGAAAGCTCCTCAAAACCGATGTATTTTGAGAGAATCGGTAGATCTAGCGGTTCAATCGGTGACCCAGTCGAATCGGTATTGGGTTACTGAAGCTAGCCGAGTCATTTCATCCTATAAATAAAGTCCCAAATTAGTTAACCATAATATTTTTTTTACACCCCCCCCCCCCCCCCTCCCTCCTTCCTCGTTCCATCAGACATCAATCGATTCTCAATTGGGTTCATGATTTCTTCTTGTCTCAATCACAAGTTCTTAGCCGATTCAACATCTACTGTCTCAAGTTACAAATTCTCTCAAGGTAATTACTTTTCTGGTCTTTATCATGATGCTTGTCTTACTTTGAGTTTATTACAAGATGAACACTTTTGGAGGGGAGATAGGAATGGGAATCTTCTTGTAGTAATTTGTTACGCATCCATTTAGCGCACACAATCATCACTGACTTTGGATGTTGACTTGAGAAGCTCATTTCTTGCATGAAAGGGAGAGAAAACAGAGAGAAGGGTAATTTTTATCCTTAATTAGTCTAACGATTTGGGTAAAAGCTAATTGAATAGAATGTGATTTTTTTCCCCCTCTTATAAACTTGATTGATCATTAATTTATCTTTTTATTGCTGTTTATAATATTATATGCATTTTTTATTTAAAATATTAAACAAGAAAAATACATGAATTTTTTATTATTTATTGTTTTTGATAATTTTTTATATATTAAATATTATTTATAATATAATTATAACGTCACTGGTTCGACCGCGGTTAACCCAATGGTCGGACCAGTGACCCTTAGCCCAAGTTGATTTTCCAGTTCAATGAACGGTTCGGATTTTAAAATATTGATACAATCAACTCGTGACACCCTATAAATGTCAACTGAAACGCCACACTCGTGCACACATACCCACCCAAAAAAAAAAAGAGAAAAGGTCAAGATTCTAATTCAAGACTTCAATAGTATCAGGTTCGAACCCCCACTATTTGACTACAACCCCAGTAACAATTTTACATAAGCACCTCCAATAGGCTCATTTATAATAGAGCATATTCTCTTGAAAACTTATTTTTAGGTTCAATCTCGACTCGCGAAGAAGTTCAAACTCAAAAAATCGAGCTTGAGTCGACTTAACTCAAGCCAACTCACTGACTGAATTCATCCTACGCCCTATATATGAATAACACCCTGTATTTTTCTTTACCCCGGTGGGGGGGGGGGGGGGGGGGATGGTTTCGACTTTGGATAAACGTCCAAACCAAACCCATGTTAAATTATCCAAATCACCACCCCCTACATTTAATCACCAAGTTTGCCCAAACCTCACTAAGTAATGTTATAATGTCTTTGCCTGTAATAAACCCATAAAACCATAAACATTTTTAGACACAGTTGCTGTCAAAACAAATTCTTTTTGATTCATAACACTACGGTACAGGAAACCACCTAAAGTTTCACCTCAGGAAGCTAAAAGCCGCATTACTTGTATTCCTGTCTGTAACAATTCACAGCCAATGAATTAGCTACAAATTCTAAACGTTACATCTAAGTCATCCTCAAAAATTCACAGCCAATGAATTAGCCCCTATATATTACTTCACATAACTTCCAAGCCTAGGCTAGTTGAAGCTCCTCAAACTTCCTCCGGATGTCCCATAGGATACTAAACACTATTAAATAAGAGTTGATAAAGAAGCTCAACTTGAGTCCAGGGAGTTCCGAAAACTCATGGAACCCTTTCAGCCTTTGAATCAACATAACTCCTCTAAAGGACAATTAAAACAAACCAAGAGAGAAGCTACAAGTAACAATAAACGTCATTGACCCATTGTGCAGACAAGGGTCAGAAAAGCCAACAGACTTTCTGAGATGCCAATTTGATATCTGGGAAGGATAAAACTGCTGATCACCCCAAAAACAAGATAGCAAGACATACACTAGAGCACGCATGATACTTATTTTACGGACTAAATGTGGCCGCATGTAACTAGTAGGACAAGAAACACAAACGAATACTTAATTAGATGTTCTTTCCAATGATAAGATTCATAAGACAATGAGATCCACAGTCATGAACCAAATAGACTTATCATATTGTGCACAAGCCAATGTTTGTCAGTAATAGACAAAAACATTCTCATTGAATCTAACCATCTTAACTTAGAGAGTTATGCATCGAATGTATTCTGCTGCTGCATGTGCCCCTGTTGCCGACATCCATTGCTTCCAAAGAACTGAAAAATAAGAATTTCAGAAGTCACTAAATTAATTAAACCACAATTAACATTCAACTAGAACAAATAGCCAGGTGAGCCACAAGTACAACTATTAACAAGCTGAAATGAACGCAGCACAATCAAGTGAATCTTGAACTGAGTTAGAAACACGGGATAACATGCATACACAAAAAAATACATATACTCTGGCGCATTAGCTCACATGGATTTGTAGCAGAGCACAAGCATTAAAGTTGAAATGCACGCAAAACATATGGTAAAAACAATCGATCACTATTCAATTCACTCCTAGGCTTAACCACACAAAAAGAACTGAATTAAAAACACAAATCAAATTCAAATGCGAGCACGTATATACCTGGATCCTCCATGTATTTTCTCAAGACGGATTCCCGTTCTGCTGGCGAGTTATCAATGATGAACTTAGTTCCAGGGGCGGACGGGTCAAAGTATCGCATGAAACACAGCCTTTTAGCCTTCAGGTCATACGCCTCTCTGGCTCGAGAGTCATATGGGAACTCCAGTTTTATTTTTTCTTCCTCCGGCAGAAGTGGCACAGTAATCTCCATGTAATCAGCTTTATACGGATGAGCCTTCATCTCTTTAAGAGCGCGCCTAGCCATGGCATCTGGATCCTTCTCTGAGCCGGGCCAAAAGTCCCTATCCTGCGTCACAAAAATCAGCCTCGGCCTGGGATTGCCCTCCCTTATTTCCTTCTCCTTCTCGTGCTGGATGATGGTCCCGATGTGCTCCTCGGCTTTTGAAGGGAGATTTGTATCAGAAAAAATATCGGCCACATCAACGTACACAATCTTCAGACGAGGCCGACCCAGATCATCGTGATGGCTCTCGATGATTTTAGAGGCCCGAAGTGCGGCCCTCAACTCGCGTAGGGCTTCGGCTTCGACGGCGTTGTCCATTCCGGGGTAGTAGATGACGCCGTTCATCATACACTTCAATACGCCGCCTACATCCTCGGAATCCTCCTCCTCCTCCGCCGCCGCAGCGGCCTCGGTCTCCTCCTCCTCCGCCGCCGCAGCGGCCTCGGTCTCCTCCTCCTCCGCCGCCGCAGCGGCCTCGGTCTCCTCCTCCTCCTCCCCCTCGAAGCATGTCTCGTACACTTTCCCATTCAACATGCACCTCACCATCCTCGCCCGATCGCAATACTTTGAAAATTTGTAATTTCCCTCAAATTCTTCTACACCTTTTCGTCTCAGGAATCGATCGTATCATCTAGGGTTCTTTCTCTTTTTCCGGTTATCAGTTGTGATGTGTGTGTGCACTGTGCACTGTGTCTATATATGTACATATATATTTGGTGTGGATCTATATATATATATATATTCCAAATTCCTTAACCCAATAACATTAATTCAATAGTCCAAGTCTTAATAGGATTTGGCTAATCTTGTTAGTTGAAGTTGGCATTAATCTTGTTAGTTGCTATCGCAACAATGGAGAGGACATTTTGAACTATGAAGTATGTCAAAAATCGGCTGGAATTCAATGGTTGAATGATTGTTTGGTTACGTACATAGAAAAAGAAGTATTTCATAACATGTCTAACAAGACAATTAACCTCAAGATAACTGTCATTGACTCTAGCATTGGTGTCCTCAATGTTAGCTTGAATTAAATCCAATGTTCTGAAAATCGGACCGGACACTGAATCGGCGGCCTTACTGGTTACCGATTCAACCGGTTCGACCTGTTTGATCACCGGTTCAACCGGTGTGACGTCATAAATATGTAGTAATTATTAAATTAAATTTTTATATTAAAAAATCATAAATATTTAAAAAAAAATTAAATAAAAACTCAATAATAATAATAATAAAATAAAAACCAAATAAGAAAATTTCATCATTTAAGACAAATTATTTATAATAAGTATACATTATACAAAAGTTAACAATGAGTATTGAGTACACATTACAAATTATTATAATTAATATTATTATTATTATTATTAATAACATCAATTAAAATATTATTATAATTAATATCATCAATTAACATATTATTATAATTAGTATTATAATAATTAATATCATTAATATATCACACCCTTTCTCTCCCTCTCTCTCCAGAAAATTTCAAATTTTTCTCACACTCCCTCTCTCTTTCTCTCTCTCTCTCTCTTTACTCATTTATCTCCCTTCAACCGGCCTGAGGTGGAGCAGCGATGGGCGGCGAAGCAGCGACCCGAGGCGGAGCGGCGAGGGGTGGCGAAGCGGCGAGGCGATGTGGAGCGGCGGAGCAGTGACCTGAGGCGGCGCTGCAAGGGGCGGCGGTGCGGCGACCCGAGGCGGAGCGGCGAGGGGCGGCGAGGCGATATGGAGCGGCGAGGGGCGGCGGAGCCGGCGACGCGATGTGAGAAGACACAGGCGTGACTCGTGAGAGAGGCAGAGAGTTCTGTTCAACTCAATCGAAAAAGGAAAAAAAAATAAAAAAAATTGGCCCGCCGAACCGGTTCGTGAACCGGGACCGATTCGACCGATTTTTCACCGGTTCCAAGCGGGCCGAGCCAGGTCCGATTTTGGAGGCTGTTTCGGACCGGACCAAGTGCCGGTCACCGGTCGAACCGGTCGGACAGGCCGGTCCGGTCCGATTTTGAAAAAATTGATTAAATCTAAGATTTATGCCTTAACTATGACATTCTAATTTTTTTTATTTATTTACATGACTTGAGTATAATAATAATAATAATAATAATTAAATATTTTATTTTGCTATGTGCCACCAAAAGATGTAGGACACTGAGAACACTTGTTTCTTTTATTTGATTAAGACATATCCACTTAAATATCTTGATTCTTACCACATATCCCATAGTTTTAATGATATTTCCACCTCAACACCTTATGATCTTGTTACAAGTCTCAATTAAATTCCAAATCTATATTCAAAGGCCATGATTTTGCCACTTTCAATTATATTCCAAATATGTATTCAATAGTCATGTTCTTGCCACAAGTCTCAATTAGATATGCAATAGCCATGATTTTGCGACAAGTCCCTTAGCTATATTTAGTATGTCCTCATTAATGGCCTAAAACTTTGCCACAAAACTAGTCTAGGCATGGCTATGGGCTGAAATAATCAAATTTAGCTATTCCTTAAGCCTGCTACTATACATATGTGACTTGAGAAATCACATAATACCACAACACCTTGAAACCATATAAACTACACACACACACACACACACACACAACCTAAGATGTAAGTCACCATCCTTGGTCTCTTTGTATGTTTAAAATTCAAGTTTCTTTTCCTCTTCATAGTTAAGTAGTCACTTAGTTCATAATTTTTTGTATACATGTATGTATATATATATACATATATGCTTTTGATCATTTGATAGCTATATACACACAAAAATATGTGCTTTTCCACATATGTATATATACAAACTTCTAAATATAATGACCATCATTTGAGGATATATATATATATATATATAAGTACATAAGTATTTTATTTGATAGGAACACATATATACATGCTTTACCTACATATATATACCAAACCGACATACATGTATATGTGAAGTGAGTTCATGCATTATAGATAAACAAATCTATGCACATGATTTGTGTTTGAACTGTATACATCCATATCTAAAATTAGCAACCCTTATATATGTATGTGTGTATCTAAATTGATAATCATTTGATAAAGAAATAAAGAGATATCTTGATGGGTGAGAAATATTGCTCTCATTTAAATTACTAGTTGCACTATTTATTTTGTGAGATATAGTTGATAACACTTAATATTAGTTATTTTGATATAGTGATAATAGACTTTAGAGACTTGAGCTTTCATTTCTTCCATTTCTATTCTTTTATGCATAATATCACACTTACACTCCTATAATTTGACAAAGTGGATACTCATTAAATTGATAACAACAATAATAACAATAATAATGATATGGTTAAGAATTATTTCATTACCCATTTTAGCCAAGATTTATATGCTAATCTTAATATCTAATACTAATTTTAGGTCATAAAGTTGATCCAATTCAAATCCACGTGAGGTATAACTATTAAAGTGAGAGCCTTTAACTATTCATTTCTGGGGCATTGAACTATATGTAGTAAATATTGTTGTATGACACCTTACTTGATTATGGTTTATCTATTATACCCTTTAGATATATTTGCATTCTAGGCTAGTACCTAAAACTATATATGTTCCTTATATTTAGATATGATTTAGTTGTCCTTGGTATTAAAGGTAAATTACTGTATTATTGGAAACTATGAGCCATATTATACCGTTGATGATTGATTGATACCCTTGGAGATGTCCTTGGGAGAGCCAGGTCCGGTACATGTAAAAGGGATTTTTCGGGCAGAATGGACCGATGGTAGAATCCTTTTTATATGATATCATACCATAGAATTCAATTTATGTGCAATCGAAGGTTGGTTGTAATAGAGTTGGATCGGTGTATTGTCCCATGCATAGGGTACACCTACCGTTTAACCGTAGTTGAGGTCGCTCCTTGATAGGGTAGTCATAATAATAATAATTTGTAATGTTATTATTATTAATTTGTATTGTTATAATATAATTTATATTGTTATTATTATTAATTTGTATTGTTATAATATAATTTGTATTGTTGTTGTTATTAGTATTAATTTGTGTTGTTATAATATAATTTGTATTGTTGTTGTTGTTGTTATTATTATTATTTATATATTTATATTTTCATAGGAAAGAAAAAGATTTATTCACCATTTTTTTTGGGAGTGGGGGGGTGGATGGGTGGTTGATAAGATGCAATTCATAGATTTTTGCCTGATTTTTTACAATTTGTTTTATATAAATGATAATTCAATTATTTTATGAAGAAGATGTAATTAAATTAATTAGCCATGCTTATCTTTGCCTGACTTTTTACTATTTAATTTGTCAGCTAATTAACCATTTAGATATATATAATTAGCCTAAAATTCTAAAACTCAAAATATGATTATTTTGTCTCTTTTATGTGTGAGACTGTAAGTGGAACAATAAAATTGGGTATTTGTCTTTTGGCATCCATGGCGATGTGTACTTAATTGCATATACTTGAAAAGATAAATTAATGGCATGTAACAGATTTCTCAAGTGATGATTTGATTCTGAGACTAAGCCTCCCTCATTGGAAATAGTATATCTTCTAGCTATATTTGTTATCTAAGGTCTTCATATGAATAATATTGTTTTCACCAAAAAAAAAAATAAAAAAAATTGGATAACATTGTTTATTTCATATCCACACAGAGTTAAGATTTTTAACAAACGCATATCAACGAAGGCTATCACATTTGATTTCATTGACGATATTCATTAAAACAAATCAATTAGAGGCTTAAAAATATTTGTGGTACGTGTGTACAATGTTCTCGAATATCAAAATTATAATAACATTTATAGTATAGAGATGGTATTCCAATATATGAGATGATTTGTTTTTTGTTATTCTTTATAAATTATATTCAACATTTATTTCCTTTTTATTTTTTTAACTACATTAAAAAAATTATAAAGAATTTGTAGTTCTAAATCCATTAGTTGTATTGTAGTTTTTTTTTTTTATCATTCTCATGCATGAAGAAATGTTAATTTGACTTAACATTTGAACCATTATACATGCATTATTTGTACTTATTATTGGTTTGTTTCTAAATTTCATTATGTTTTCACTTTTTATGAAAGTTTAAAGTTATTTTTAATGAAATTATATTATTTATTGAATTTTAAGTATTATTCCATCTAACAACTCATCATCAAATTTATCGTGCGCTAATATGCATGGGTATAATTCTAGTGTATATATATATATATGTTAATATCCACTAGGATATACTAAAATGTATAATACTAGAAAGCTTGTTATTAACTGTTGCATGTTTTGAATTTTCAAGACAATTTTGTCATTTGCAATAAACAAGTTTGAAGAATTCAAAATGAGTAAACGAATTCTCTTCAAATTGTCTTGTTTGGACTCGTTCAAGGAGCTCATTTCCATTTGATAATTTTCGGTCATATTGTGAATCAAAAGATTCATAATTATACCGTAATTCATTAAATTAACTATACAAGGACAATGCAGTGTGCTTTTCTTGCCGTTAAAAAACGAACGAATTTATTTTTCAACAATATAGTTCAAGAAACTAATCAAAAGAGCGTATAAAGGAAATATTATTCTACTCTTAACTTTTATCTTCAAACTTGAGTCAGTATTACAATGAGAAAGTGAAAATCCACCAAATAAAGTGGAAAACAAGCACTTACGGTAAGAAATGGAGCACGAATTCAATGTCAAACGTTATAAAATGAATTTGAAGGAAAACAAACACACACACACACACACACACACACACAACAACAACAACAACAACAACATAAACTTCTTCATACCAATAAGTAATATGGTAATGTAGATGAACGTTTTACAAGCATGATATATATAAAAAACTAATTACAAGCCAACCAAAGAGCTGATGAACGTTTTACATTTTTTCAGAAACCATATCATAGCATGATATGCAATACAAAACATACAAAGTGCAAGTTGTAAATCAAATTAACACAACATATTGTTTTATTCCAACAAATTGCTGAGAACCTCAGTAATAACTTTGGTAAAAGCATCGATTTGAACTGTAGTTCTTGACAAGCTGATCTCCACACCGTCTTGGAAATCCCTGGAGCGGCACAACGAAATGCAATCGGCCCTGTCGATAGACAATATCTCATACTTAATGGGTTGTCCCCATCCGAAATCGACTCCATAGAAGTCAAACTTGGGCGATCCAGACACCCTAAGCTGTCGCTTTCCCATCCTCTTCTGGGACTTGTTCATCCATTCAGGCGCCCCACGTAGAATCCCCTCGTCGAAGTTGTACACATTTTCCTTAATGGCCTCTCCGATGGCCTCTGCAGCCAATACAAATCCATCACTTGCCTTCACTTCTCTATGCTTCAAATCTGCATACACCAAAATCAGACAGTTCCCGAAATAATTAGCAGGCAATGGTGGGCTCAGTCTTCCTCGGCAATCTGCGCTAAAACCGAAGTACTCAGGCTCGTCATCTGCTGCCTCCTCTTCTGCGGATTTCACCCAGCAAACCCACACAAGTGCGCAGATAATGGTGAAAGACGACAGATGAGGCACGCGAGGGCACTTATCCAGAAGGAAATTCTTGAGTTTTTGAATTTCGTCTTTCTTCAGAACAAAAGTGGCCCGAACCTTGTTAATGGGGAAGTTCTCTTTTGGCGGCTCTGGTGCACGAGAAAATTGTAGGATGCGGTCCCAATATATAGAAAACGACCCATTGGGATTCATCAAAGTTTTCCTATCAAAAGAGGAGAAACAGTCAGTTGATTGCTTCAATCGATTACACATGTAGTCTGCTCCGTTAGGCATATTTCTATTGATGAGAGCCCACGCCTGCGCGAAACATGCGATTGTGCTTGCATCGGCAACCGCATGATGAATTACGGAACCAATGCACAGGCCCTGTCCGGGGAATAGCGTTACTTGGACAGCTAAAACCGGGCACGCAATCGAGCTCTCAGAATGGGTTGCCGGGGGAAGATTAGGCACGAAAGAGTAGAATTCGTCGCAATCCCGAGGATGATTCCCCGTAAGATGGTTGAAATCAGCATTGGATTCAGAGACTGTAAAAGAAACTGAATCTCCAGCTTTATAGTTTAACACGGGTTTGTCTCCGGGGGTTAAAGGATGAATGATATTTCCAGCTAGAGGGAGAAATTGGCTAAGTGTGAGGGACAGGGAACTTTTGAGGTGGGGCACAATTTTCTCTAAGAAATGTGATTTCGTACAAGGAAAGTCGTAGAACAGGACATTTGGTGTTGAAAATTGATAGAAAATAATATCAAAAAATACCATCGGAAGTGAGAACTCCGACGCGGAGTACTCGGTGGCCGGCGATATCTTTGAGTGCTCAAGAATGGTGGCCATGGAGTTCGGAGTTTTGATTAGTGATCACACAACGTAGGCCGAATAATTCGTGTTGTGCACAAGTACATATATATAGAGAGCTGGATGAATAAATATGACATTATTCCAAAATTTTGAAAGCTTACTTTGTAACTCGAAAAATAAAATAATATCATAACTTACGGAATGTTGGGGAAGATTTTTTTAATCTATGTAGAATGTGTGTATATGTCCCCAAATATACATATAGATAAACGGACCGGATTTCCTATGCTATAATAGTGTCCCATCCCTTATCTCACATTATAGATTTACGACACGTGTCAATTTTGAAGATTTACTTAACAACAGAAAATATATTTCCTTATCAAATTAGATTACGAAAAAAATATAATTAATCGAGATCTATTTTCTACTGTTAAGTAAATCTTCAAGATTTACACGTGTTGTATATCTACAATGTGGGATAGGGGACGGGGGACTATTATGGGGTAGGAAATTATGTCCGATAAACTAGATAATTCTAGTGATAGGAACCTATCAAAATCCAATTAATTCTGCAACAAGGTGTTGACAAATATTTAAGAATTTTCTCAAATTTTACTCCAAAATTGTTGAGTTGGTGCGTTATAAGGTGGAAATTTTATCTTTAAAAGAAACAAGAGAAATCCAGATGCATTTTTCTGTTGTACATGTATATGCGTCTATATGTGTGTGTGTGTGTATTTGTTTACATACATAATGAAATATATACTTATAGTAATAGATAAAAATATCTTTTAATTTGTTTAACAATAGTGTATACATATATAAAATTAAAGATAAATTCATTTTTATCTTAAATTCGACATATATATACGTGGATGCATAAAAAAAATATAACGCACACATATATATATAATTAAATATAAATACATCAAATCTTAAATCACACACACACATTGATGTGGTCAAATCTGCCTTGGCCACGTGGCGCCTTCTCAGCTCACACGTCGGATCCAACTCAACACATGCCGCCATCCTCATGTTGCCGCGTGTCAGACCTATTTCGATCGGGCTCCACGATCTTTTTCTTGACGGCCTTGTTTGGTCAGAGTTCACCACGTCTCCACGATGTAATGACATGATCGATATCGACAACACTTCATCCTCGGAGTCAGTGCCCTGATACCCTCCTCGACAAGGAACGCACCCAACGTGCCCACGGCGCGTCATGGGGAACGCCCATTATCAACAACGGGATTGGGCCAATCTAACTCTGGTCCGGCCCACCTATTTTCTATTATTATAAATAGTACGGCGACACTATTCATGAGGTAAGACACTTTTTGATCCACTAATACGCTGATCATTACTCACCATCTACTTGCCCGAGTACTGACTTGAGCGTCGGAGGGTCTTCGCCGGAGACACTTCCGGCTAGTCTCACGTGTGCTCCATCCTTGCAGAATAGAACCCGACCAGCATTCAGACACACTTACTCGGATCTACCTGACCGGATTCGGATACTCATCTTCAGATCGAAGTGACGTGTACTGCGGACCAAATCCGACCACATCACACATATATAAATATATATATATATATATATAGAGAGAGAGAGAGAGAAAGGGAGAGAGGCTAGGGAGAGGGAGAATTGGTTGAGGCGAGCTGGAGGCTCGTGTGCGGGACTTTGGAGAAGATGATTGACAAAAAAAAAAAAAAAAAAAAAACAAAAGAGGGAGAGAGAGAGGGAGAGAGGCTGGGGAGAGGGAGAATTGGTTTAGGCGAGCTGGAGGCTCGTGTGCGGGACTTTGGAGAAGGTGATTGACAAAACAAATAAAAAAAAACAAAAGAGGGGGAGAGAGAGAGGCTAGGGAGAGGGAGAATTGGTTGAGGCGAGCTGGAGGCTCGTTTGCAGGACTTTGGAGAGGATGATTGACAAAACAAAAAAAAAACAAAAGAGGGAGAGAGAGAGAGAGAGAGAGAGAGAGAGAGACCAACAAGTTGAAGGAAAGATTCGCCAAGTTCTCTCTCGAGCAAATTCCCCGGACAGAAAATGAGAGGGCGGATCAATTGTCGAAGCTAGCTAGCTCGGTGATAGGGACCAAAGAAAGAAGGATAACCATTTTGAGTTCGCCAACACCTTTGACCGGGTCGAGGACGCAACTAAGCGTGCTCACCGTTGAGCCCCCGGAGGATTGGATCGCAGAACTAATCGCCTACCTGAAGGATGGAATTCTCCCAGAGGGACCCGTCGAAGCCAAGAGACTTCGACGGCAGGCCTCTCGATACGCCCTCGACGGGCAAGGGCGCCTGTTCAGGAAGAGCTTCGATGGGCCTCCTCGACGATGCCTGAACACACAGCAGGCCAGGGAGGTTATCGAAGAGATACACCAAGGGTGTTGCGGAAACCATACTGGGCCAAGGTCCTTGGCCAAAAAGGTGTCACGGGCGGGTTTTTTCTGGCCTAATCTCATGCAAGATTGTTTTGACTTCGTCCGAAGATGCCGAGCCTGCCAACTGCACGCCAACCTAATCCACCAGCCTGCCGCTCCGATGGTGAATGTGGAGATATCTTGGCCATTCGACCAATGGGGAATAGATATCCTTGGACCGTTCCCTCAAGCCCCAGGGCAAAGGAAGTTCGTGATTGTTGCCGTCGAGTATTTCACGAAGTGGGCCGAAGCGGAGGCCGTGGCAAAGATCACCGACTCGGTTGTCAAAATCTTCATCTGGAAAAACATCATCTGTCGCTTCGGACTCCCCAGGGTCATCATTTCTGACAACGGAACCCAGTTCCAAAGTCATCAGGTGAGAGAATGGTGCTCTAGCCTCAAAATCGAGCAGCGTTTCACCTCAGTAGGGAACCCTCAGGCAAACGGCCAAGTTGAAGTCACTAACCGAACGATTCTCCACAGACTCAAGACCGCCTTGGCCGACGCTCAGGGCAATTGGGCCGATGAGCTCCCAGGCGTGCTCTGGGCATACCGAACCACTCCTCGGACTGCAACGGGCGACACCCCGTACGCCTTAGTTTATGGTTCCGACGCCGTTATACCTGCCGAAGTGCTGCACCCATTTGCTCGGGTCGCGCACTTCGATGAGATCGCCAACGTCGACGCTCGCCTGACCGAGCTCGACTTCACCGACGAGAGGAGGTATGCCGCCCTGCGAAGGTTGGATAACTTTCGGGCATCAACTGCACGTGCTTACAATCGCCATGTCCATCCCCGAACATTCCAGATCGGTGATTTGGTCACCAAGGAGGTCGAGCTTTCTCGCCCTGTGGGAAAGTTGGACCCCAAATGGGAGGGTCCGTTCAAAGTGACCAAGATTTGCAAAAACAACGCCTACCGCCTCGGGGACATGTCGGGGAGGGAACTGCCCCGTCCTTGGAACGCCATGAACCTCAAACGGTTCTATGTATGACTACTTTAGGTTGAGTGCAAATGGTCATGAGTGACTTGCCCTCGAAATACTCAGTATCCTCGGAGGATTGTCACTTCTTTCTCTCTGAAAAATCGCATGTTTGTCATCGATCACTTTATGTATCAAGTTTGATTTTCCAAAGTTCAGTTTCAAGTTGTTATTCGAGCTTATAGTTGCTTACGCAGATTAAAATCGTGTTTCGATAAATTGAACTTTCATTCATAACAATCGAAATTTACATCTGATCCAAGAATAAAATAAGAAATAAAAACAGAATACAGGTCCTCGGGCATATGACCCGACAGAAATCCTACACGGCTTGAGCGCCGTCTATCTCCGTCGCCACCTCCTCGACGGCCGCCTCCATAACTTGATCGGCCCCAGCTCCGGCCACGCCCTCGTTCGACCCTCCGTCGTCCACGACGATGGGATTGTCGGGCTCCACATCCGGTGAGAGGGGCTCCCCCAAGCGTTTATGATCCTCATTGCGGACCTGCCTCTCCACGATGGATATAACTTGGGCGAACTCTGCACCCTCATATGCCGGCAGCTCCTCATCCTCCTCATTGTCCTTCTCCCCGGCATCGTTCAGATCGAGGCCATACCCCTCCATGGGAAAATCTTGCAGGATGACGCCGCGCGCCTTCAGCTGCTTGAAGGCTTTTTCGAATCCGAGGGAGGCATCGTTCGTCCCGCGGAGGATGGTAGCATATTCGAACACCGGTCCTCGAACGAACCGCTTTACGGCTTCTTTCTCCAAGCCGGGGACCGAGGCCATCAATTCGGTTCTCATCGAGCGGCGACCCCTCTCTTCGCCCTGCGCGAAGGACTCCTTGGCCTTCTTCCTCAGGAGGCTAATTTCTTGCTCCAGAGTGGACTCCCTTGTCTTGAAATCCAGCTCGAGCTTCTCGAGCCGCGCCTCCAGCGCCTGGGTCTTCTTTTTCTCCGCCTCGATCTCCCGCTGAGCGACTTGGTTCTTTTGCCGCTCCTCATCCAGGTCCGCCTGGAGGTGGCCTCCTCGAGCCTCTCGCTCGGCTTTGTCACAGCGTGCCCGGCTGACCTCTAGCCGACGAAGGCCATGAAATACCCTTTGTTGGAGAGTGTTCATGTCCTGGGCGATGCTCAGGGCTAGCTCGGCATCGTCGAGTTCAGAGAGGATGACCTGGTCGGGCTTGAAAACGGCGTTTCGGAAGCTCCTCATGGCCAACTTTCTGTTCGCCCCTCCGAGGACGCTGTGGTCGGAAAGGTCACCATATTGGGGGCCAAAGCAGGGTTCTGGGGCGTCGTGGTAGTTTAACACCTCCAGTTCTTCCGATGTATAACCGGAGCCATCAGCCGGCCGCTTTCCTTTGGCCGATCTCGGAACGGGCCCCTTCGGGGCGGGCCCAGCCGGTCTTGTCGGTGGTGTTGAGTCTGGAACCTTCCTTTTCCGGACAAGAGGCGACTCCTCCGCATCGATGGCAACCGCCCGACGAGGGCCTTGGTCAGTTTGAACTGGTGCCTATGCCACTCTCCTCGGAGCACTAGTGGCGGCCGCTCTGGCTCGGGCCTCCTCCGGGGGGGGAGATGGCCTCCTCCTTCCACCAGCTACTTTGGAGATCAAGTTCATGCGCCCCATTTCTAATACGCTGAGATCTGCAGAAGCGAAAACAAACCGATTAGAAAATAATTGAGCAAAAAGACGACAAGGTTCGAGCAAGAACATGCAATAAATATACCAAAAGTAACATGATCGGTATCAAGCCTGACTGGTGAAAGTCCGGCCTTTACTAGAAATTCTTCCCGGGTAAGGAAGATGGGGCTTAATAAGCCCAAGGCCTTCTGGCCGAGCACCCACTCCCTATTCCAACTGCTCGATCCCAATCCGGCCAGAGAGAGCTTCCTCGCCTCCGGGTTATGCACCCTCCTCACCGGCCATGGATCTTCGGAGTGTATATAACACCACTTCTGTTTTCAATCCGCCCCGTATGACGACGAGGCCATTTCGATCAACTTTCTTCCATTCTTGGCACTCACAAAAAAGCAGTTAAACTCATCGTCCGGAGATGACCTGCTCGAATGATTGACTTGATACAGGTCAGAGAAGTTGGCCACGGTTTCGGTGTGCTCGGTGCAGCGACAGAAAATGACGAAGGCGCATATCGAAGCATAGGAATTTGGGGTCAGCTGGATAGGGCTTATATTCAACCGATTCAGGATAGTGGAGATGAAGGTCGGAATCGAAAATTGGAGCCCGTTCTCGAGGTGAGCATAGTGAATAGGAAGGCACCTCTCGGGGGGGTTCGTGATGGAATCCTCCCTGCTCGGCCAGATCACTCCGAACGAATCTCGGATATAATGATTCATTACTTTCCCTCTGTCCCGTTCGGTGTTGTTCGCGATGATATTCCCCCAACTCACCAAGGTTTGGTTGCCCGATATAGCCTTCTTTCTCCCCCGGCGAGGCTCTTGACCGGATGGGCCCGCCTCTTCGGAAGCAGACCTCCATGAGGGGACCATCACATCGGGCACGGCGCCCATCGGAGGAAGTGCCTCTCCCCTCTCCGCCTCCATACGCCGCCTCATCTCCTCTATCCTGCTCGGGCTCTTACCACCCCCTCGGGGCCGACTGGTGCTCGCCTCGCCTGGGCAACGAGATGATGCCCCCTCAAAAGAGGCTTCTGCCTCCAAGGAGATTGACAGATTTATATCACTTAGGCCCCCTTCGATTGGGGACTCTACCATCCTATTTTGACTATCCGAGCTATTCATGGATTGACTCATATTTAAGGACTGTTTTGTCTAACCAAAATGAAGAGCAAGAAAGAAACAGTGCGGAAAAAAGGGGAGTACCTAGGTTTGACTGGTCAAAAGGAGAATGTGTCTGCTCGAAATGATTCCCAGGTGCTCGGTGCTCTCAGATTATGCTCGGAATGGAACGTCAGCTCGATTGCAAAATGACGCGCCTGTAGCCTCGCCCGGAGCCCCTATTTATAGGGCAGTAAAAATGCTCCTCGGGAAGTCCAACAGACGCCAGTAATTATTACCAACAGTCACATCCCAACGGTCAATTTTTGAAGTTACGGCTAACGCCTGATCGGTCATTCCTGAGCGAAACCGTAGGCGCTATCTCCTCGGATAGTTCCCGGTCTGCCCGTACTACGAGAATCGGTCAAACCAGGAACTGGGGGGGGGGGGGCTAATGATGTGGTCAAATCTGCCTTGGCCACGTGGCGCCTCCTCAGCTCACACGTCGGATCCAGCTCAACACATGCCGCCATCCTCATGTTGCCGCGTGTCAGACCTATTTCGATCAGGCTCCACGATCTTTTTCTTGACGGCCTTGTTTGGTCAGAGTTCACCACGTCTCCACGATGTAATGACATGATCGATATCGACAACACTTCATCCTCGGAGTCAGTGCCCTGATACCCTCCTCGACAAGGAACGCACCCAACGCGCCCACGGCGCGTCATGGGGAACGCCCATTATCAACAACGGGATTGGGCCAACCTAACTCTGGTCCGGCCCACCTATTTTCTATTATTATAAATAGTACAGCGACACTATTCATGAGGTAAGACACTTTTTGATCCACTAATACGCTGATCATTACTCACAATCTACTTGCCCGAGTACTGACTTGAGCGTCGGCGGGTCTTCGCCAGAGACACTTCCGGCTAGTCTCACGTGTGCTCCATCCTTGCAGAATAGAACCCGACAAGCATTCAGACACACTTACTCGGATCTACCTGACCGGATTCGGACACTCATCTTCAGATCGAAGTGACGTGTACTATGGACCAAATCCGACCACATCACACATATATAAATATATATATATATATATATAGAGAGAGAGAGAAAGAGAGAGAGAAAGGGAGAGAGGCTAGGGAGAGGGAGAATTGGTTGAGGCGAGCTGGAGGCTCGTGTGCGGGACTTTGGAGAAGATGATTGACAAAAAAAAAAAAAAACAAAAGAGGGAGAGAGAGAGGGAGAGAGGCTGGGGAGAGGGAGAATTGGTTGAGGCGAGCTGGAGGCTCATGTGCGGGACTTTGGAGAAGATGATTGACAAAACAAATAATAAAAAACAAAAGAGGGGGAGAGAGAGAGGCTAGGGAGAGGGAGAATTGGTTGAGGGGAGCTGGAGGCTCGTTTGCAGGACTTTGGAGAGGATGATTGACAAAACAAAAAAAAAAACAAAAGAGGCAGAGAGAGAGAGAGAGCGAGTGAGAGAGAGAGAGAGTTAGTTTTGGGGACATTTTTTAATTTTAATGGAAAACTTATTGAAAATTTCTTAATTTTTCTATTAATATTTATTTATTTTTCTTTTCTTATTTTAATCGTTTATCAATACACGAATGATGTGTATTGATAAGTACAGTACATGATGTAATGCGGTAATGTGGCAAGAAATTCGAACAACGAAATTGAAAAACGCCCAAATCAAAGCTACGCACCAATCCTCCACCAGAATCCTCGGCTAAATCGATTAAAATTGTTAATATTTTTAGTTACAAGACTAAAATCAAAATCAGGCAAGGCTATATAACCCAAAATGTATATTTTTTTTCCATATATAGACTCGTCGGTTCAAAATTATTTATTGATTTTGACGAGAAACACAGTTTTAGCCTTTTAGGTAAGAATTGAAAAAATTAAATTGAAATAAAGCTAATTTGCATCAGTAAACGGAGTTCTATTTCGAATCTTTTGTTTTTTTCTTTATAAATGGCTATGCTTCAAAATAAAATAGTATTACATGTGAAGCATGAACAGATTAAATAATATAAACAGTAGTTGACATGGATTGATTAATGAAAGAAAATCTTGGCTTAATTAATTAATTAATTGACATACAATACATGAACTTTTATTTTGCTGGCAAGGTTACCATCTACATATAGTATAAAAGTATCTGCTTAACATTTTATACTACTGGCATTATTCAAATACAACTATATGCTTTATATATATATATATATATATATATATAGAAAGAGAGAGAGAGAGAGACAGAGACAGAGAGAGACAGAGAGATTATGATTTTAAAATTCGAGTTTCACATTCAATGTCAATGTCATACCTGAGTATTTATGGTTATCTTAAATTATATATGGATTTTGTCATAATTACCTGATCGATACTCAATTAACAAAACCAACTTATTCATGAAAGAAACTAGAAAGAAAATCCTAAAAATCCTCGTGAAAGAAAGTTTTGTATAAAGAACTCCATAAAATTACTTCTCAACATGGAAATTCCACCCCACCAACCTGTCATTCGTGAAAAAAACCCAACATTTATTTTGTTAACATTGACTTTTGAATTTGATTTATATCAAAATGATTTTTCTTATGCTGTAAAATTGCTTGAGAAAATATTTTCTTGAATTTAAAGATGCACAAAGTGCATCGATATATATATAATTTCAGTGTAAACAGAAGTCGACTACATAAAAATTTTTGAATCTTAATAAATTAATTTTGATAAAAGGATTTTTACGAATAAATTATTAATAACGACAACAAGAATTAGTTTCCTATTAAGTATGAATTCAAAATTTAATTGCCATAAGAAACTCTAGGGCAAATTCATCTAAAAACAAGGTAATTGGCTTCTTTTTTTTTTTCGTTTATAATTTCACTTTGTAAGATGATAGTGGAGCATGTAGATTTCAGAGTACTTTTATGAATTTTTATATAAGTAAGTTAAATTTTGTTTTTAGGGCTTAATCTTCAGTACTTTTTCATGATTTTATTAACAGATATTTAATTAGCGATTTTTATTAATTGGGTCTTAATTTCATAATTATAAAAAACTTAAGAGTGTAGAACAAACTCAAATATCAAATTGACATTAAAGACAATAATTTTAACTCTCTCTCTCTCTCTCACTACTAGAAAACTGCATATAGCCACGGACGTTACCCACGGAAAAAATCTGTGGCTAATAGCCACTAGGGATGGCAACGGGGCGGGTTTGGCCAAACCCGGGATCCGCCCCGCCGGGGAAATTTTGGACCCGGGCGGTAGACCCGGTTTAAATTTTAAAAATAAAAAATATATATTTTTTTTTAAGAAAATTGATATTATTACAACTTTATAAATATGAAAAAAATAATGGCACTACTAAAACATCATTATCACATATTTATTTGTACATATTTTGAAATCATAACTTAATTATTAATGTTATATAATTATTTTTATATACAAGAGTATCATATTTATTTTTTTAAGTAATTATTTATATAATATATACTTTTATATATGAAATATAGATGTATATTATATAAATTTACATAAAATAATAAATAAAAATATATAAAAATATCTAAAAATAACGAACCGGGGCGGGTTCGAGGCGGGTCCGGGTCCAAAAAATGAAGCCCCGGGACCCGCTCCGGACCCGGTTAGGAGTCTTCAAACCCGCCCCATTAGGGGCGGGTCCGGGTCCGGGTTCGGGTCCAACCCGGACCCATTGCCATCCCTAAAAGCCACGGACTTTAAAAAAAAAAAAAAAACTTAGCCACGGATTAGCCATACGAGGTGATTGCAATACGAAGAGTATTACTGGCCACAGTTAGGCCGTGGCCATTAGCCACGACCATGCATTTTTCAGAATTTAGTGGCCAAATTGGCCACAGCCTGACCATGGCTAATGTCCGTGGCTAGAAATTGGTGACCATTAGCCAAGCTAAGTAAAGCCATGGTTAAATGGCCTTGGCTAAAATTAGTCACGCCACTTTTAGTTACGGAAAAATTCGTGGCTAATTCATAACTAATTTTTTGGACCATGAATTTTTGTCAAAATTTATGGCTAAATTTATTTTTCTAGTAGTGTCTCTCTCCATGCGCGTCTGGGGAGTGATAAGCAAATAATGATATATCCCGACCTGACATATAGTTAGATTAATAATAGAAAAGTAATAACTTAATGTAAGGCACACTTTTCGTTGACTATCTTCTGTAACACTTGTTTGAACATAAGCAAAACTTAGTGATAATTGATGCATCGCTGACACTTATTCGATTACTGTGCACCGTATTAATTGTATCATTTATTGACAGATTATTATTTGAGAGGTAATTGCATTAAGCCCCTAGTGTTTTTGAAGAATAGCAAAATAAATCTTATGTTATTTTAATTAACATAACCTCACCCCTCACCCCCCTCCAATATTTTAAAAATCTATTTTTTAGTATATACATTAATTAAAATTTCAAAATCCTCCCCCCACCCCCCACAAAATAAAATAAAATAAATTTTTCTGTACTTTATTTTATTTTTAGTGAGTTATTTTTACCACTACAGGAAAAAAGACATTTTCCGGGGGAATTCCGGCTAAAATCGTTCCGCAGGAAAAAATGCCCCCGGAAGGCAGAAATCCGCCGGATTTCCCCCGGTATGAAATTCGGCGGAATTCATCCGGCGGAATTCCGCCGGATTCTATCCGGGGGAATATTCTCCCAGTTTTCCGCCGGACGCCGCTGCACCGCCTTCGCCGGCCCGGACCCACTCGGACGCGCCGGCGCACCACCTCCGCCGCCGCAGGATCCGCCACCAGATTCTGTATGGGGGAATATTCTTCAAATTGCTCATGTCCATTCCAATGTGCAATAAATTCCACACTAATCTTCTTCAAATCCTCAATTTGTTTTTGCACATTTGGACAGAGTTCACCATTATAAGTTCTTATTTCATCCCTCTTCACATGTATCTTTTCATTAGCTTCATCCTTGTTTTCTCTAACATGTCAATGATTGGATGGCTTCTAGCTTCAAGAATCAAAGAATTGAAGCTTTCACACAAATTATTGAGAATAAGATCACATTTTGAAGAAGTTCTAATATGTGATTTTGACCACTGTGCAGCAGGCCTCTTTGCAAGCCACTTGAATGCCTCTTTGTCCTTCTGCCTCAATTCTTTAAGAATTCTTTCAAAATCCACAACTCTAATGGCCTTGGCAGCCTTCCACAATATCATCTTCAATGCCAAACCTCTGTGCTATCCTTTGAAGTTGTTGTAAAGATTCATAACACAAAATCGATGCTCACAATTCCTCATCAAAGTCTCCACTGCATCTATAGGCCCCTTTTGCTACACCAAGATGCCACACAAACCCCCACAATCCAACAAATAATAGAAATAAACTCACCATAATTTGGCGTATTTATTCCAAAAGGGATTTCATCGCCTTTCTTTCTCAATTTCCACGACAATTTGCCCAGCTGTATGATTTTACATAGAAGAGAAAGTTGGGGGGGGGGGGGGGGGAGGGTTAACTGCTATGAAAGAACTAGGTTTTGTCTTTTTATTTTTCATCGTTTTCTATTTCTTTAACCGAGAATGTTATTCATTGAAACAAAATGTCGAAAAAGCCCTTCCACAAGGCACGCGATTGGCACGTGCAACAAGTTTGACGGAATATTCGCTTAGATTCCACCTGAAATGTGTTTAGGGGGTATCATCGCACAATTTATAAAGGTTGAGAGGTGATTTCGCTCAGATGCAAAGGTTGGTGGGTAAAGTGCAACTGAGGTAAAATGTTGGGGGGTTTGCCATAATTTACCCAAAAAGGAAAGCTCACGAGCTTATAAACAAGAATTACTTGACTTAAATTTGACTTGAAACTTATACACGCTTGGCTCGAATTGAATTATTCAAATTTGAGTTTGAACTTTCATCGAGCCATCTCATCAAACTTGCGAGAAGGGTCAATTTTGCATCCCTAATCCAATGTGGTCCTTGTAAGTGCCAAGGTGGACTTTTACATGTCAATTAAGTTGTTATATAAGTATAAAAAAGAAAAAGGAAAAAAAATGCCATATCACTTACGATAATCTTTATGAAAATAAATAAAAAGTTAAAGTATACATTCATAGAAATGAACAACTATATTTTCTTTTCATATTTATTGTATAATATAGGAATATATAAATAACATGCTCATTTTGATTACACACACATACATATATATTGTATAGTAATTTTTAATTATATTTAAGTTCTTTCTTATCAAAAATAATATTTTTATTGCAAAAATAATTAAAATTAAAATCATAAGAAGTAAAGTCGTTATTGAGGATAATAATTACGAAAGACACTAAACATGAGTTTTTTTATTATTATTTAAATTTATTAATATCCAACTTCCACGTGGCATTTGAACATCCCTGTGATCCCATCCTAACGCAAACATGTGGCACCTATCCAGCACATAATCATTTGACAAATGTCTCCTCGGATCTGATGAAACTTATGAATTAATGCTTGAGATCATTTCGAGGACGCCTGAAGGCTGCTACTTAGAAGTGGTCCCCTACCTCTCCTCAAAATTACCCCTTAATAACAATTTCTAAGACATTGTTGCACCACAAGCGCACGAGGTGCTTTCACTACCTGTGTTAGAGAATATGCTTTATACGGTGTAACGGTAACGTGCCATTTTAGTCCTAATCTCACGAACACATCACTCCATCTATAAATTAACTAGAAGGTAAATGACACTGTTCCTTGTATAAATTCCTTATTTGAGTACTTACATTCTACTATACTTTTCCTCTGATTTACTACTCGATATACTCTCTACTACTCTACATTCACGTTTGTTACCTCTTAGAATAAGTTGAGATCCAAAAATCAGAATTCTCCACAGCACTTTTCCTATTTCCGGGGGACCACGCTCAGGCAACATCCCATTCGAAGAAACGAAATCATCAAAGTGATAAGGAACTCTTTTAATAGTGAGTACGATATTAATTTGTCATTACCTTTGATTAGAGTGGCATTACATCATTACATATCTTGTTTCACAGGAAAGTCACGAATTCCTGCAAAGCCCACTTAGAAGATAACAAATGCTATAGTACTCCAACGAAAAATATCTACATACGGTCCATAAGAAATCTAATAGGAATCCTGAACTCTATCATTTAGCCTAATATAATTTAGCAACCATTAAGAGGGTGTTTGGCTAAGCTTATTCAAAACATTTTATAAGTTCTTACATCTTACAAGATGTTTTAGAAGCTTATAAGATGTTAATATGTTTGGATAATTAAGATGGTGCGTAAATTATAAGATGTTAGTAATGACAAAATTGTAATTAATTCGATTGAAAATATAGAGTTTGATAGGATGTTAAAAGATACGTTGGTCCCTCCTTACTTTTTAAAAAAGATAAGCTCCTAAGCATCTTATTTTAGGAGCTTATAAGCTCCTTCCCCTAAAATTTTGCCAAACACTCCACCATATCTTATAAGATGTTTTAAGTAGTTTATAAACTTAGCCAAACACCCTCTAAGTAATCGAACAGGGCCCCATCATGTAAGCTTGATATAATTGACATGACATCAAGACCTTAATTTTTTAACTAAGCCAACACAAAACGTGCATCCTTGATACCAAGACTTAAGTTTTTTAACCGAGCCAGCAAATACATACATCCTTGAAACAAGGACGACATAACTTAGGAAAAAAAAACATAATCTTTAAAACAAGGATTATATCATAATAGCAAACTTTTGACTAAGACAATAAAATACAGAAACATATCATCAGGAAATCTCAACTTATAACAGAATAGATAGCAACATCGATCAAAAAAACTTTGTTCGTTCTCCTCACTGAAAATTAAAGGTTCATGACTATCTCAGCAAAACCAACACACAAAATCAAGAAGCATATTCAATTCGCATGATGTAGACAATTCTTTAAAGTTGTTAGTTATATATGAAATTGCTAGGCTGAGTGTGATTTTCTACCGAACATAGGTCTGTACGCATGGTTTCCTGGGGCTCGGTTAAATTGTTTGGAATGGAATCAGAACGGCAGCCACCACCCTGTTGTTTCGGATTGGAACAGGGGAAGCATCGGAGCGATGGCGTCGCAACGATTTATCAATCGGAACACTATTCCATTATGATTTATCAGATGGGAACATTGTTTTGTTTCCCTCAACCGTTCCTGTGAACCATGTTTTTAGCATCTCAAGATTATTATTCTCTTACTTATTTTTTTGAATTTTACAATATTAGTAATAATACTAATACTAATAATCATAATAATAATGATAAAGTTAGTTACACTCCGTCCCTCTCTAAAATTGCCAGACTACCAAGTCCCCCATGACTTTCTTAATCACACTAAAACCCCATTGAGTTTGATCGCTAATTAAACAAACATTATCATCTGTTAGGGTTTTTTTGAATACTTAAAGAAGAAGATCGCCTAAATACTTTAGTTTGAAAGGATTTTGGCAGAGGAAGTTGGAGTTTTTAGGGCATAAAAGAAAAATGAGAATCTTCTTTCTTTTTCAAGAAAAAAGGAAAGAATATGTCCTTACAAAAAAATGAAAGTTTCATATCTTTTTGTAAAATATTTTTAACCGAGGGCAATATGGACTTTTTGATTTTTTTTTCCTTTATTTTTCCAATTATTGAAACTCGTAAAAGGCGTCTATGTAATTGACTCGACAACTTGACTATTTCGAGCATAGTCTAAATTAGGGATGCAAACGAATCGAGCCACCTCGCGAGCCTGACAAGCCGGCTCGACAAAGGTTCGAGCTCGAATTCTAATAATTCGAGCCGAGCCCGTATAAGTTTCCAGCCCAACTTGAGCCAAGTAACTCTTGTTCGTAGGCTCGCGAGCCAGCTTGCAAGCTTTTATTTTATTAATAATTATTTTTATATTTATATAATTATATATATAATTATAAATAATATATTGATTTTCGAACTTGAGCCCGAGCTCGAGCTCAAGCTCAAGCTCAAGCCTATAGCTCAAACATAATAAAATATTTGAAATATTTAAGCTCGAGCTCGATCCTATAATTCACTCACAAATTCGAGCCAAACGAGCTGAGCGAGCCGAGCTTGAATATGACTCGAGCTCGAGCCTGTTTTTTCCTGGCTCGTCAGGTTCGAGCTCAAGCTCAATCCTAAAAAAAAGGCCCAAGGCTCGGTTCGGCTCGTTTGCATCTCTCGTCTAAGTACAATTAACTAAAAAGAAGAAATGGATTGTGTATTGTGATGAAGTTGCTTCCAAAGCTGTATCACGAGAAAGCCCGACCTGGATCCATATTAGTCCGGAATCAAGCCCAGGCCTGTATCGTGTCCGGCCCAGGCCCAGTTAATGTATAACGTACATATATATAAAGTGTTACGTATGTGTGTGTGTGTGTTTGGATTTAGGTTTAGCCATTTTTTGGCCCATCATTTTGAAAATTTTAATTTTTGAAATACTTTTCTAGCCCAAGCCTCAAGAGTTAAGTCCATTATACCATTTTTTTATTATTTAATCTTTCAAATTAAATCCAATAAAAAAATCATCATTTTAAAAAAAAAAAGATTTTTAATATACTATAAGTAGGATGTCATTGTAAAATTTGATCACTACAAATTCAGTACTCTCTCTATCATTTATATTCTCAATCCTCTCAATACAATTATTATTCAATTATTCACTATATTATAAAATTTTAAATTCCATCAATCATATAATTCTCTCATTTTTAATTGTAATTTTTTTCACGACAAATTCAATACCTCATCAACCGTTTAGATTTTCAATTCTCCGAAGTTCAATTTTTTTTTTTTATAGGATGGAATTTAGAATAAAATGTAGAATTCTACTTAATGGATGTTAATGGAAGCACATCCATGTGCACGCATAATAACAGAGTTAATCAATCAAGAATTGCATGATTTTATTGGTGAAATCGACCGGGTTATTATTAATAACCTTGCTCCTTTTAGAAATATTTCTTGAGGTTACTAATGTTATGTTCAATTTATATTGTTCTACTTCTAACATTATGTTGCCCAATTTAAGCATTTAAACAAGCTTAAGATAAATATGACATAAGTAACTAGTTATATTTAAGAAAACTGAAAAACTAAAACAACTTATTGCTAATATATAATTTGATGAAAAGGTGTAAATAAAATAATAGATATAGAATACAAATATTTATGTGAAAGAAAACACATTTTTTGATAGTGGAATTAAAAAAAAGACAAAAAAGATAGGCCCGACAAGCTCAGCCTGTGAAAGCCTATCCCAACCCACTATAGCTACGTTCATGGGTTGAATTAGGCCCAACCTTGCCCCTAAAAGCCCCACCCACTTAGGACAGTCCTTTGCCTACTCTATTGAAACTCTTCACAAATCTCATCATTTACATTTCTGAAAGTTCTTGTACTACTTAAAAAAAAGATTTAATTTGACACCTTTAATGTGATGCTTTTAAAAAGTATTTCATTTACACAAATATTATGACACCTTATAAAAATTGTCTCAATAAATTATATAAAATTTTAACTATAATGTATTTTTTGAAATAATATAATGTGTCAAGATAGGTCATACTTTAACTAATATCACCAAAATCATTTATATGTAACTCATTTATACATATGCCCCTCTACTGAAGTCAAGGAAGGAGACAAAATGGCAGCGGGATCCATATATGTTAAACAGGGCAGCAGACAAAAAAAATCAAGGGCATGATATTGGAAATCTGGCCTTCGGGGAACCGACGGGGAGTTTCAACACAATGGATGTAGTTATTTCTGGAAGGAGTTTCGAAAATCTAGGGACTGATTTTGGGAGAGATCAGTTGTGGAAATAGATAATTGATCAAAGGGTGGATGCTGTATGATACGGGCCAAACCCAAAATACTCCTCAAGAACATATGGGCTATCATAAAACAATGCCCAAAAGCTCATAAATGTAGTTAAAAGGCTAAAAATAAGTTCACCCTAAATAAAGACCCAATATAAAAATTAAAGGACCATTTACATTATACAAATAATCTAATAATCTTAACCCTTAATACTGGAGTATAATGTAGTACAAGATTATGCCAAATGTCCTATAAATAACCTAAGTATATAAATAGTGAAATCTCACATTTTGTTATCAACCAATCTTCCATTCTTGGAAAGGACATTCTTCTACTCCAAAAAACCATATTATCTTCATCATTTTTCCATATAAACTAATGCATTATCCTTGGGAGGTGGATCTTCAAGTTCATCACAGTTTCACGGGTGCCCACCGTGTGGCACTTCAAGTTCAAGGGTTGTTAGGCTTGACTCCACATACCTTTTATTCAACCAAATTGAAATTAGCCTTTGGAGTCCAAAATTTGCCTATAAAAAAAGGCACCCCCAGATGAAGAAGCCATCTAAGAAAACATTGGTGCCTGCATTCTTTTGAGAATCAACCAAGTTCTCATTTACAATTTCCATTTTCATTTTCATTTCCATTTCCTTTGTAAATTTCTGGCTTTGTACAAGAACATAAAAAGTGTTCTATCATGTCCTTTTAAGTTTAAATTTTGATTACTTTCGCTAATCAGGCGCGTGCACTATATAGCTCCAGTATTAGAGCCTCGTTAGAGGCCTAATCCAGGAGTACAATCTTGTATAATACTTGATATCATGTCTAAGGTATATTAATGTTTCATTAAAATTTTATGTGTTTGTTTTAAAATACTTGTGTAGGTTCTCTCTTTATGCCACTTGCTTAAAGCTATTGGGGTTCTTGTGTAATTTTTAATTTTGCATGTACTAGAAATTTAGAAGTCTACTCTCCCAAAGTAGACTTAGGTTAGTTTGGTAAACTATTTTATTTTTGTGCTAAAATAATAAAGGAAACACCTTTTTATGTTAAAAAAAGTTAAAAACTCCATTACATTTCTACTTTCATAGGAAAGAGATCCGAATTCCTACAACCTCCAACTTAGAAGGAAAAGAATATTTTACATTGCTCCAAATAAAAATATTCATATGTTAGAGTAATGTCCGATAAGTCAATGAAATTGGTGATGCTTTAAGATACTTTTTCTAGTAAAGAGTCTTTTCAATTACTAATAAAGATGAATGTTTATATTTTTTGGCCACATTCATCATAATGTGTAAGGTATACTTAAGTATAACCTACACAAATGTTTTAGTAAAAGGCTACTATAGACTTGGCCTCACATAGAGATAGAGGTGTTGAAACAAGTTTATGAGGCGTGAACTAAATTACTTCAAGTCGAAGAATACTCTAACAAACACCAAGGTATTAACTTGACTTGGATTAAAACTTTCACTACAAAAAAAAAAAAAAAAAAAGAAAGACATTTGACAAAATTTCCGCAAAACGATTTTGCCGAAGAAATGCTTGTCGCTTTGTTCATGTCTCTTTTTTATACTTAAAATGTGTTTATGAAATTAGCAATGTATTAATTTAACTGTCACATGTCCATTTTATTATTTACCCTTAGTTGCATCAAATTTAAAGTTAAGTTGTCAAATCACTCATTTTAATTTAGTATAATTTTTAAAGTGTTGTTACATTCAAATAAGAATAATCGTTATATAAATATTTTTCCAATTATATATATACATATACGGGTACATATGTTTACACACAAATATTACAGCATAAAACGTTGTTAAAACTTTTGATTAAGGTTTAATTATTAAAAAATCAATAATTAATTACTATCAATACTATTTAATCTCTGTATATGCTTATAAAAAAAGAATTATACCAAATTATTTATGTACCTTTAATTGCATTAAATTTAAAATTAAATAATCAAATAATTTATTTTATTTAATATTTTAAAATATTTTTACATTCAAATAATAATTTAACCTATTGATTAAGGTTCATACAATATGCTTATCAAATTATTCTTGACAATTTGTTTATACACAATGTGGCGTTTGGTAGTCGTATGGGAATAAGTGTGATATGAAAGTTATAGGATATATTGGCTTAAAATTTGGTAAGAATCATTTGCATAAAAAGATTTAGTAGCCAATTGAATTTCGACGAATATCCCAAAAAAGGTATTTGCTTGCACTATCTTTTATGGATTGAATAAATGTAAATCATATAAAACCCTTCACTTTTTATAAAGACCAAATTGCCCCCTATAAGCTTTTAATTTATTTAACCATTCTTTGAATATATTTTTGAGATACAATCGTTGAACACCCACTATTATTCTTTCCAATTGCTGGAAAATTGAGATGTCCTAACTCCTTTTTTATTATAATTATTATTTCTCCATATTCTTCCTCATGTAATAGATTGATGTGGTGATTCACTATCAATTAATGAGATTTGATTAAACCTAGCCTAGGAAATAAAATACTATCCTCGAAAATCTAATATACATATGATATAAAAAAATATATAAAGAATCAATAAATATATTACATTATATATATTTTTTTATAAATCGTCATATTTCGTCTACATCACAGAGATTTTTTTGATGATTGATTTCTTTTTGCTCAGTGACATCAAAGGGATTTAGAGTTAAATGAGTAATTTGAAAGTTATATAAACTAAGCTCAAAATCGATAAATTGTTTATCCCCTCCCTCCCCCCCCCCCCCCCCCCGGCGGTTGTGGAATAGGCTATCCCAAGAAGTATAGAGTAAGAGACTGGGTCTAAACTACATAAAAGGTCAAAAAAATTGCTACCAAACGTAATTATGGGTGAGATACCTATACAATCCCACCCATAAAACCCTACGAAATGCAACCAAATAGTATAGTTACATTTCACTTCACCTATTGAGTAGGTAGCGCGGGCTTGTTGTTAAACATCGACTACAGTAAATGGGTACTATTGAATTAGAAAGGTTCTAATTCAAAAATGTCGCAACAAATCGCAAGCCAATTTCTAACCAATTTGTGAATCTAAAGGGTACACACAAATAAATAAATAAATTCCTAATTGTATATGAAACAACCAATCGAGATTAATCGGTTTGATGAGATCAAACAAATTAAGCAAATAATTTAATATGATCAAATCAAGCAATTAAATTAAAGGGTTAGTTTAATGGGATTAATTAAGGTGTTGATTGAATCTATTGAGATTCAACATATTTGATTGATTGATTGATTAATTAAATTGAATTAAGGTGTTTATTTGATTGAACTAAATTAAAACGTTATCCATTAATTAATTGGATATTAATTAATCAATAGAGAATTAACTAAATTAATATTGATGGTCTCAATTAAATCAAATAGTTGATTTAATTGAATAAAATTAAAACATTGGTTTTATCGAGCTTTAAGCCCAACCCATGAATTAATTTGGTGAATAAATTCAATTTGATGAAATTAATGGAAAATAAATTATTTTAAAATTAATTGATTAAATCAATTAAATAGGGATATAGTTGATTTAGGATTAATATAAAAATAGGAATTTTTATCCTAATCAAAATAAAAATCAAGTGGGAATCCTTTTTTTCCAAAAGTTGAAAATAAAATAGAATTATTAGGAAGGGTGTTTATATAAGAAATAAACACAATTTTTTTGAGAAGAATGAATTTGGCTATGACCATGTTGGAATAGAAACACCCGCCCACTAAAAGGTGTGTGGTGTGGATTCAAAGCCCTGACTGCGCATTGTGTGTGCAAGTTTCACAATCTGGTATGTGAGTTAAAAGAATACTCTTGGCCGAATGAATATGCACCCGTAACTTTTGTCCATGATCTCTCGCCGCCGTGGTTCTCGACTATAGGTCTTGTGAATTACCTGTCGGAAAAAAAAAAATGTCTTGTGAATTAATAGTCTTGTAATCAATTGTGTGGTAAAAATAAATTCATCATTCTTAACTTATTCTTAAAGAAGTTTAAAAATTATTCTAAAAAGTTAGAGAACATATAATTTGATACATGCTCAAATCAGTTTTTAGTTTGATCCCAACAAAGAATCAAAAATTCGAAGAGACCTGTTCATGTGGACTAACTTTAGAGATAGAGAGAGAACGCTTGGACTCCTATTCTTATAAATTTGTTGAGATTGATGGAGATCGAGTTTGAAGATGTAGTTCGACTGATCGAGACCAAATCGAAACTTCAAGGATAGATTCATATTTGAATACAAACTCTTCCATGCATCAACAGAGTGTTTAAGGTATATTTCGTTTATACTTTTATAAACGTATGTGATTGTCCGCATAAGATTCGCGCTGCACTAACAATTGGAAACATATTACATAATAGTTATGTGTGTTAAAATTTTTATATTTTCACAGTATTATCATGCCGAGACTTATGTCAAACTAACATTACACTTGATCCACAACAATTCTAATTGCAGTTCTGAACTCTATAGTTTAGCCCAATACATGCTCACATCCGTTAACCATCAAAGTGATGTGGGTATTTAATATAAAATGTGGTCCACCGTCAGAGCAGGGCCCCATTATATAAACTTGATATAGTTGACATTACCTTCAAAATATATATATATATATATATATATATCTATACTGTTATATATTTGAGAAAGGTGTTTGACTTAAATTCATGTAATTTTGACTAAATTCTAATTTTCTAGAATTTTGATTTTTTTTAAAACAAAAAATATATGTTCAAAATACAAGATTCTCAAAAAGCACACAATCATTTATAAATTGAGCAAATTGAGCAAATTTAATATAGGTGCATAATTGAGCAAATTTAAATTGAGCAAATTTATAAATTGAGCAAATTGAACAAATTTAAATGAGCTCAATTTGCTCAATTTGCATAATTTCTTATTCTTATCGGCAATTTAATACATATAGGTGCATAATTCTTGAGCAAAAAGGGCTCATTTATAAATTGAGTAAATTTAATATAGGTGCATAATTGAGCAAATTTATAAATTGAGCAAATTGAGTAAATTTAAATGAGCTCAATTTGCATAATTTCTTATTCTTATCGGCAATTTAATACATATAGGTGCATAAATAGGCACATCTTCAAATATAATTAAAAAGAACTTGAATAGGTTCAAGCCATTTTTATGTTTCCTATTTTTGTAATTGTGCATGTTGGTGTCTTTTGAGGTAAGTTTCCAAACTATTTTTACGTTTCCTATTTTTTTTTCCTTTTTACGTTTTCTATTTTTTTTGATTTTTTATTTTTTGCAGTTGTGTTTGTTGATCCCTTTTGAGGCAAATATGTTGTGGCAATAATGTGACAAATTGTACAAAAAGCTTTTCAAAATATTTCTGATTGCATATCATCGACTTATCTTTCAAAGTTGAAGCAGCTTGAGAATTTGTAAGTTAAAAATCAGCGTGATCGTCTTCCTATTTCCCTATTATTTATTTGCTACTACTTATTGATTTATTGCATATTCAAGTTTGTTTACTAATATCGTAGTTATCACCCTCGACAGGATTTTAAAAAATAATCAGTTAATTGGTCGAATTCCCTCGACGCTCTCTCAGATTCCTAACTTGAAAATTCTGTGAGTATCATTGTTATTATTTTTCATGCATTTTGTTTCAGTTTTGATTATGAGCTATTTTGTGATGAAGTACTTTTAAAATTGATTGCTCTAGGGACTTGGCTCAGAACAAGCTGAGTGGAGAAATACCAAGACTATTGAATTGGTACACCGTACACATATATGTATTAAAATAATATGTACTGTTCATAATTCTTCTATTAAAAATTTGCTTTTATTTTGTTGTGATTTTTTATGAATAGTGATGAGTGTACTTTACTTTGAATCTTTTTAGGATTAATATCGATGATAGTCTTTTAAATATGAATATTATAATTACTTTGATCATTAGAAATTTAAATCGCTACAATTGATCATCTATGTTATGAATAAGTAACACTTTAGTTATTTTGATGAATCTTTAGGTTAAATTTTGCTGAAAAATATTTACTTAAGTGATTTTATTTATTAAATATAACTTAAATTTGTGGCAAAATTTCACTGTTATAAAATTTTCATTAATTAAATGGGTTATTTTTTGTAGTTCTAAGTACTGCAACGATACAAAAGACTAATGAATTTTGTCATGGGGATCCATTAAGTAAATATTATTGTCTGGTCTATGAGAACTATACGGTGCATTTTCATGTGTGGACGATTCACGTCGTCTCAAGTAGTAGAAATATACGTTTGACACTTTCATATTTCAGAACTTGAAAATCCCCCCACCCCTTATTTTTCGGACTTAATTTCTACGATATATTTTTTTTCTGTTTGAAAATATTTTCTTTATTTCTACGATATATTTTTTTCTGTTTGAAAATATTTCCTCCTCGACAGGATTTTAAAAAATAATCAGTTAATTGGTTCAATTCCCTTGACACTCTCTCAGATTCCTAACTTGAAAATTCTGTGAGTATCATTGTTATTATTTTTCATGTATTTTGTTTCAGTTTTGATTATGAGCTATTTTGTGATGAAGTACTTTTAAAATTGATTGCTCTAGGGACTTGGCTCAGAACAAGTTGAGTGGAGAAATAGTAAGACTATTGAATTGGTATACCGTACACATATATGTATTAAAATAATATGTACTGTTCATAATTCTTCTATTAAAATATATGGCTCAAAACAAGCTGAGTGGAGAAATTCATTGCTCTACACCGTACACATATATGTATTAAATTGCTGACAAGAATAAGAAATTTAGAAACTACGTATACTGTTCATAATTCTTCTATCAATTAGAGAAAATCACAATGAAAAAGATAGCCATGAAAATGACCTAAGCTTTGTGAAAAATATCATTAGTTCGAGCTCCCCAAAAAATATTATTCAAAAATTTGCTTTTATTTTGTTGTGATTTTTTATGAATAGTGATGGGTTTACTTTACTTTAAATCTTTTTAGGATTAATCTCGATGATAGTCTTTTAAATTTGAATATTATAATTACTTTGATCATTAGAAATTTAAATCACTACAATTGATCATCTATGTTATGAATAAGTAACATTTTAGTTATTTTGATGAATCTTTAGGTTAAATTTTGCTTAAAAACATTTACTTAAGTGATTTTAGTGAATCTTCGCTAAAAATTCCAATAGAAGCACTAAAATGTTACACATTTATAATATAAAGGATCAAATTGTAATGATTTAAACTCCAATGACTAAAGTAATTATAACGTTAAACTTTAGGGACCGTTAGCAACGTTAAGTTATCTTTTTATCATATCAAATGTTTCATTTTTTATTTAATTTCACAAATGCACATCATTTATTATTGACAAATATATATTTGAACGAGTGGTTAAAAGATATTATTGCTTACGTGGCATGCATGTAACCCTGAATCCAGAACTTTAATTGATTTTGTGTATTTCATTGTAAATAACACACAAAAGTAAAATATCCTCAAATTTTATGCTTATTAATATGTGCATTATTGATTTTAATATTTTTCAATGATCATTTGTTATTATTTTATTATAAGGAAAACTTTATTAATATGTCATGAAATTATATTATTCAAACTTAGTTCTTTTGTTTAAAAACTTAGCATTTAAATCAAAATTAACATTTGCAACCTCAAAAACCATTTAAAATTTAGAAGCTTATAAAACCTCCAAATAAGTTTAACCAAACATCCTCTAAATCACATTATATCTTCTAAATCATAAAATTATATTTTCAAAAAGGAACTATTACTTATAAATTTGCCTATTATACATATCATTTGTTTTAAACATCAGTATGTTCAATATTTTTAATGAATTATTTAACAAATTATTTGATATTTGTTATTAGATAATTATAGTTTTTTTTTTGTTTTTTTTTTTTTTTTTGCGTTTACAAATTCATCTTAAGAAGATATGGTGTTTCCATCAACTGATTCGTAAGATTTATATTAGTTTTAGTCTTTGTTAAGCATCAAAATTTTGGACGTTAGATTATTTGATATTGAACTTGCAAATTACTCAATTTTTCTAAATTTTTATTAATATAGTGAAGAGAATTTTTGTTATTTTAGTAAAACAAAGCCTCATTTTTCATTTTCATATCAAGAGTATTTTATGCAGTTTGATCAAAAGAATTACTACTGTATTCATATAATTTAAAAGATATATTATGCATAGAATTCGTTGCAATATGAATTATCAATACGATATTTAATTTAAATTTTTAATTGATATCACTCATTCCGTATATAGCACGGATTACATACTAGTATATGTATATTTGACATGACATCAAGATCTTAAATTTTTTAACCGAGCCTTTAAAGAAGGACGGCATATGCATTTTAAGATTAATAATAAAAAAGGGGTAATTAATTACCCTCATAACTCCTTACTGAGTCCCCACGTGACTTCTATAATTATACTTACATCCCATATGAGTTTGAACTAATTTTTATTTTATCCTAGTTTTCTAGCTTTATTTTTAAACTATCCTTCTTTTCAAAAAGTTTTTCATTTTACCCCTTTTAAATAGTAATTTTACTATTTGAATAGTAATTTCACTATTTAAGACTTCTTTATTTGCTTTATGATCCAAAATTTTGATTTATTTATGTTTTTATACCTCTAAATTTTAGAAAAGGTACGGTATGTCCCAATTTTCGTCATATATAAATTTTATTAGTTTTATTCTTTCTAAATTTTTACAATTCATAAGAATATAATTTTCTAGTGTTCTATCTAATTGCGAAAGTTCTTTTAGTTCTCTGTTTATTTGTTCTAGTTCTCGAACATAGTTTTTAAGAATTTCGTGGTTTATATTTTATTAATAAAATCTAGAACATAATCTTCTTTATTATTATAGGTTGCAATAAGAATTCTTAAATCTTCAGGTAGATCCTCTAATGGTTTTAAAATTGCTGTTTTTTGTCTATTACTATTTTTTCTTTTAAATTGGTTTTTTATAATATCAAAATCTTTTCCCATTATATTAAATCATGCATTCGTACAAATCAAATAATTATTGATGAAGTACTCTAAAATCATATATTCTCATAACATCAAGTAGAAAAATATTTCTATTTAAATCTTTTAAAAGTATATTACCTCTTTGACGTTCTTAATTTTATAATCCTTCTTCCGGACTCGTCTTCAATCACCTAGACAAGCCTGACTGGTTTCCGCCCAAACGCCCTCCTGGCTTCACGAGACTTACACTTCCAAACAGCTACTGTCTCCAACGGTGTAATCACTACGGCCTTCGTAGGGTTATAAAATTTTGAAAAATTAGGAGAAATAGAAACTTAAAAGATTTCTATAGAAAGAATTCTAAACTTGAATATTTATGAAAATAAATTGGTTTTATTTCCTTCAAAAAGGATTTATACAAACATGATTTAGAAGATGGTTACAAAGATCTAGAAAGGCTGGTTTCCTATTTTATGGGTAGTTTTCAGAGTGAGAATCAGTCTGAATTTTCGGATGTGTGTTTTCGAATGCTTTACAAATGAAATCTAGGTAAAATTTATAGATCAAGAAATCTAACTATTCGGACTTCAAAGTTTTATTTGGCGTCCGCTGTCTCTTTCTTTATGAGCTGGATCTTTATCATCTTTAGCCTCATAAGTCAAAAGCTGCTTCCCACAGCTGTCTGCCACAATTTTTTAGTGGATGATGACGTCATGACATCCGTCACTCCTTGTACTGACGTAAGCGCTTACATCATGATTTACAACAACCAATCATTCTGCAAGCTTTCTTCCTTGTAGTCTCTGTGCAGTAGAATTCATGTCTGAAAAATTTAGTGAGGAACTCCTTTAGCAATAGAGATTTTATTTGTCCTCCTTTCTTTAATAAAATCCAATTATTGGCCTGCATAAGAGTTTCATATTGTCGCTCCTATAGAGACTCAGCAATGGATTGAATGGCTTTAATGCCCATGGCTCTTCTTTCTGTGATCCATGAACTGGTGAACTTGAAAGATCGAAAATTCTTTATTCCAGTTTCAATCTTTAAGTTTGTGGTTATAACATCTATAGTGATCATGTGTTGGGCTTCATACCAGATGCGCATCTCAGGTTCCGAAGCTATAGAATAGAACTTGAGTACGACTTCTCTATTTCTAGCAACTTGACTGACCTGGGATTTAAATCGGTCATCAAATTCTAAAATTTCCTTTAGATCTTTTCCAACATATAGTAGATCTAGAAATTCATTGTTTGCAAGCTGAAAAACTTTATGAGGATCAGCTCCAAATATAGCGGTGATTCTTGGATGAACACTATATCCTTTAGAGTAGAATAGTGTCCTGGAATTTTCCCATCTATAAGCTTCTTCAGCAACTTCTTTATATTCTCATTCCCATTTATTTGTAGGAACAAACTCTTCATTGGATCCCCTGTTGTTGAAGCTTTCAGGTTTATTGATTTTTATTTCGATAACTTCAGCATCACTTTGAGATTTAGAAGTTTCTTCTTTATTTTTCATGGAGTCTAAAAAGTCTTTATCAGATACTGGTTTAGTACCTTGACTTCCTGAAGACTCTGTTTTTTCTTTACCTTTATTACTTTTCCTTGTACCACTCTCATTTTTAGCTTCACTCATTTTTCTTTTTCTTTATTTCTAGATTCAAGGAACAAATCTAGACTTTCTTGAAGGAAAAGGGCTCTCCTAAGTCCTTCTTGAGAAACATCTATAATTGTTTTAAAATTTAATTCTATCAAATCTTTCAGAGCTTTATTACTGTCAACAATGTCTTGATAGACCAAGACAATATCGTCTATCTCATTCTTTAGCTCTTCAAGATCCATCTTTCTTTAGTATTTTATTCCTGCAGAAAAATGAGAATTTGTAAGATGATCTGTATCATCAACACAATTTTTGGAAAATTGTCACCCATCAACGGATTTGAAAAGTCTTTACCACCAACCGTTAGATAGTGGACTAGCTGTATGTATAGTGCATACAATCACTCTATTTGCATTTATAGGGAAATGCACACCCATCTTATCTATTTTAGAGTTGGAGAACTCATTCGTTTCCAAATTCTGTATTTCTAGAAATGAAATCGGCTAGGAAATTTTCTGAACCTTTTATATATTCTATTTTGAAACTGTAAAAGGACAAGAAAACTTGCCATCTATGTAGCCTTCTGTATTAGGGTGTATTTGGTAATTTATTGAAGACTAAGGATTGTATCTGGGTATTGTCGGTTTGAACTTTAAAAGGCTTTTGATATAAAAAGAGAGAGAATTTCTGAATTCCTTTTATGATGGCTAGAAGTTCTTTCTCATGAGTTGTATAGTTGACCTCAGCTTGACCGAAAGTACCACTTGTATACCTGCATATCTCATTGAGATCGGTTTTAAGTAATGCAGCCCAATATAGATCTGACGCATCCGTTTGTATCACTAATTTATCATTTTCATCATGGAGTTTTAATTCAGACAAAGTTTTACATTCTTCCTTTAGGTTTTTAACAATTTCTGTATGTTGATTATTCCAACCTTTAGTATTAGTTTTTCGAAGCAATTTTTGATTCTCATGCTTCTTTTTAGCAAGATTTATTATGAATCCCTCAGCATAATTTAAACAACCGAGAAATTTTTCAATTTGATTTTTATTTTCCAATTTATCTGAAAATTCACAAATTTTCTTAGATATATGAGGTTGAAGTTTAATTCCTTCTTTATTTAATTTTAACCCTAAAAATTCTATTTCTTCTTTACAAATTATAGCCTTTCTTTCAGATAAGACTAAGCCATTTTCTTTACAAGTTTTAGCAAATTGTAATAGATGAGTTTTATGTTCTTCTAGAGTATTAGAAGCAATTAAAACATCATCAACGTAAACAACAAGAAATTCTTTATATTTATTAAAGATTTTATCCATTCTTCTTTGATATATAGAAGGTGCGTTTTTTAATCCAAACGGCATAACTAATCATTCGAACTGTCCTTGAGGGGAACTAAATGTTGTATATTGTATACTTTCAGGCTCCATTTTTATTTGCCAAAAACCCGAAGTACAATCGAATTTAGAATAATATTTCTTTCTTTTAACCAGGTTTAGTAACACTTCTTTATTAGGGAGATAGTAACTATCCGACCTAGTAAAGTGATTTAGTCTTTTATAATTTATTACCATTCTAGGTTTTTCTCGTTTTTTCTCAGCTTCATTTTCAACCATGAAAGCTGGGCTACTAAAAGGACTATTACTTCTTCTAATCAAAGGTGGATTTTTATATAATAATTCATTTATTTGTTTATCAAATTCTTTTCTATCTTTTTTTGTATATAACATAGGTCTTTCTTTTATTACTATATTTTCAGTTCGCTCTATTTTTGCCTTTAAATCTGACTCTTTATAAAAAGCCAGAGGATGTTCATTATAATTTTCTTTTAGTTGTTTTATTACTTTTTCAAGAGTTATCCGTTTTATTGTTATCTTGTGTATTTTTATCGAAATTTTATCATACGATCCACCAAGCTTCGCTCGCTGAACTCTGAACGGCTCATTGATTCGGGGTAATTTTAAGTAATGATTACATTTAGTTTTTAGAATAACAGAATAAAGATTCTGTGAATAAAACTGAAATTGTTGTAGGAAATCATTTCCTAACAATATATCAGCTTTAAGGGAGTTATAATCATATATAGTATTTATAGTAATAATTTTACTTCCTAATATAACATTTACTTTATCTGTCTTTTTATTAATGTGTTCGGCTTGACCCATAACATCCTTTATCTTTATATTCCCATTCTCTTGCCATTTAGTATAGAGAAAGGATTTAAACAAAGTTATTTCTGAACCATTATCTATTAAGGTGCATGTTGTTATATTAGTGTCTTGTACTGTTAGTTGTACAAAGACACTCAAAGGAAAATTAATTCCCTTCATGTTTTTTTACAAAAGATCTTTATATTTCCTATTTGTAATGTAACTCCATGTTTCTCTATTTTATAGTAATCACATTGATTTAAGAAACTATTACCTAGAATTATATCGTAATAGTCTCCTGCCATATCACTATCTATGTAACAAGGTACAATTATTCTTAATTCTTCAAAAATTACTGAAACTTGTACCTCTTGATCACAAGTTATTAGCTGTCCTTCAAAGTTTTTATATTGAGATATTGTAGAAGCAACCTTTGCAATTAACCTTTATTTTTATGTTTTGCAAGGTGATTGCCACTAGCTACAGTATCAATTAATATATTTGGTCCTTCAATATATTCTTGACCATTAAAATATTTAGCATTTATAATCATTGTATTGGTTATATCTTGTCTTGTAAATTCAACATTAGTAAGCAATGACTTACTAATACCTTTTCTAGATATAGTATTTTTTCCAAAATCTATTTGTGGTGTCATACCACTACTAGATCCATATTCTAAAATGGGTTTTCTATTTATTTTAATTTCATAATCTTGTATTTCTTTAATTTCTTCTATCATTGGTAACTTTATTGTTGTTATATCTTTACATTCATTATCAATTTCAATATATGGCTTTTCTTGATATATTTTACCATAATTACTATTAGTAAAAGCATAAATTGCTCTATAGTAAAAGGTAAATGCTTGACTTTTATCTCTAAGTTTTAAATCTTTCAAGAGTTGAAAGTGTAAACTTAAAGTATCATTTATATCAACACTATATTTTGGATAACAATCAAAGCGAAATTGTGAATATATTAAATTTCCTTCAACTGTTCCCAAATGACTATTTTTAGCATCTGTAAACCTTTGGTCATGAAGTGATATAACCATAGGACTATCTATTCCATCTCTAAATAAAGCTTTAACTAGGATTTGAATCCTACCAAGATAAACATATTTTATCTTCTTTCTTACTTCTTTATTTTTGATTTTATTTAAAGCTTGATTTATTGAGGATTTAGTAAGCAAATTTAATCTAATTTGCCCTTTAGTGTGTTCAACATTTATAGATTTTTCAATTGCATGATAATCATATATATTTATCTTTTCTCTTTTTATGAAGTCACCAAAAGACTTAAAAATACTTTTGGTAGGGTTAGTAGCATCAAGTTTTAAACCCTTTATTTTTGCTAAAGTTTCTTGATCAAAGGTTATTCGTTGAGCATAACCTTCTGATCCTTCATAGATTTTTAATTCTTTATCTGAATCTTCAGTTTCTATTATATCTTTATTCATTTTCAGAATGACTAAAGTATTTTTCTTCTTCAATATAGATTTCTTTATCTAAATAATATTCTATATCTGATACTTCAGACAATTCTTCTTGAAGTTCTATAAATTCAGCTTCTATACTTCGAATCGTTTTGGGTTTTTTACATTCTGGTGATTTATGTCCAATTTCTCCACAATTCCAACACTGGCATTGTGAAAGATTTTTATTTCTTTTATAGTTAGGTTTTCTTTTGAAATATCTTCTTTTTGGTTTTATATTTTTCTTTTGAAAATTATTATATTTTTTATACTTCCTTTTATGAAACCTTCTTTTCTTTTTAATACTTCTTTCTTTATTACATCCCCATTGACTGGGTACCTCAAATGCGTTACAATATAAGGGTGAAATTTTTTAGTTCTTCTATATAAATCTTGAGATTTACATAATTTACTTAACTCTGAAAAGAGAAAACTAATTCTTTTTCCTAGAGTTGAAGTTGAATCTTTAGTTTCTTCTTTCCATTTATTCATTATGTATTTATTCCAAGGATGTGGAAGTTTTAAAAAATACATATTGAGATATATACTCTGATCTTCATTACTATAATATTGAGTATAATAGTATTCTTTAAATTCACAAGTATATTGTTTTAAATGTTTCATGCTACAAATTCTAAGATTTATCAAGTTAGTTCTTGCTTCTTCTTTTTCTTTCGTACTTTCTTTATCAGGGTCATGCCATTCTTCTCCTAGAAATTCACTAGAAAGATAGGCAACTAAAATTTCAATTCCTTTATCTGTATTTTCTATTAATTTAGTTTGTACATTTCTTTTTATTATAGCTTTAATATTTTCAGTTAGTCCTTGCCACCAATTGAAAACAATTCCATCAAATGTAGCAAGTAAATAATCTACTTGTCTATTCGTAGTCCATGTATCATCATCGTTATATAAAAAGAAAACTTTCATAGTATTTGCCCATGAAATTATTGCTTTTTTAGTGTCTTCTTTACAATCTATATTTAATTTAGAACCTCCATGATTTATAGGTTCATTATAATTCGTATCTGGAGTGAATTTATCTACTTGTTTCTGATATTTATTTTTCTTTATATGATCATAATATTGTCTTCTATATTTAGGAATAGGCATCATTTCTGATTCCTCTATTTCCATATCTTCTGGTTTTATTGTACCACTTGGGTCTCCAGTTGTATTATTAGTGTTAACTAATACTTCATATTCCTCTATTTCAGACAGATCTATTTTTTCAAATTGATCTATTAATTCATTAATTTCATTCATCTTTATCAGTTTCTGATTCAGAATCTTGTTCTTTAGGTGGATTAGATGAAGTAGCTATGTCTTTACCTTTTTCTTCTTTTTTAAGAGCTTCTTCTTCAGCTAATATTTTAGGTAATTTAACATTAATCATATATGCATCAAAGGAATTTGGATGCACTGTTTCTTTATTAGTTTTTATAGGCTTTATTATAATTTCTCTTTCTTTTATTTTCTTGTCAAATTTATTTTTCTTAAGACAAGTATTTTTTATTAGATCTTCAACATTTGAATTATAAATCTTTAAGATTTGAACCTCTGTTTTTAATTCTTTAAGTTCTTGATTTAAAATATATAGTGCCTCAAGTATTTTATTCATTCCTGTATTTAATTCTTCAATATTTTTATTTATGTTATCCATTTGTATTTTTTATATCTATTCCAAGATATTTGAGCATTTTGTTTGGTTGCGTTTAGCTTTTGTTTACAACTTTGTATTTTTACTTTATTATCTTCTGTTTTAATATGTTTATATTCTCGATTATATTCTTCAAGAGTTATATTTAAATTTAGAATTAAATTTATATTATGTATCCATCTTTTAAGATGTTTATTTGTCTTCATAATCGACTTAAAACATCAAGACCTTCTTTTATTTGTATTATTTTGCTTTTCAGGAAATTAATTCTAAAAGCATCTCATCTATGATAAGTTGGCTTTCTATATATAGAATTCAACTCTCTTTGATATAGATACAATTCTACTTGAAGCCTATGTAATGTATAATTAGGCATTGCTAAGTAGAATCATTACAGCTCTACGATTTTTATATTCTTCTAACTTTCTATAGTACAATGCTCTTATTTCAGCATCTTTATGTGCCTTGGCTTCTTTCTTTAGAGACATCAAGATTTTGTAGTACTTCTCAATCTTTGGATACCTTTTAGTTTGTCGAAACAGTTTATTCTTCATGGTGAAGGCAACTGCCAATCAGTTTCATCACATGAGAAATCGCATGATAAACTGTCTATAGTTATGTTATTACTAAATTCTTTATCATTTAGTTCTTGTAAATAAATAAATAATTCTTTAATTATTAAAAGAGTTATGATTGATAATTTTATCAAGTGTAGATATTCCATAGTTTATGATTTTTATGGCTCTTTATGGCTCTGATACTAATATACAAAGGGGGGTTTTACTTAATTTAATATAACAAATTTAAGAAAAGTAATAAATAATTAAAAAATTTAAGATTTGAGTTTATTTCATGTAAATAAGGATGGTTATGAAGTTTTCTATTTCAAACATATGTTTTAAAGAAAATTTATAGGAAAAATGGACTAAATTGATCAAAAATACTTTGGAATGGGTTTTAATGAAATAAAGAATAAAAGGTGGGTTTTTAAGAAATCACGTCGGCCCGCATGAACAGTAAAACCGAGGTTTGAGAGTTCGGTTTAGGGTATTTTTGAAATGTTTTAGAAAAGTGGGTTATTTTAAAAATTCAAAAATTAAAAAAGGGTATTTTAAAAATTATTTCTATGAGTTTGGCCGTTTAATAAAAAAATTTTCAATTTTGGTTTTTTGATCTTTTGAAGGAGAAATTCCCTGAACTCTTTGTTTGGAGGTCCAAAACCATAGTTTCAAAGAATTTTCAGCAGTGGAAGTGGGATTTTTAGAGTAAAAGAAAAATGAGGGTTTTTCTTTTTTTTCTTTTCATTTTTTTTTTCAATGAGGGGCATATATTTCTTTACACAATGTTGAAGTTTTTTATAATCATTTTTATTGGGGCAATTTGGAGTTTTTGCATTTTCCATTTGGGTTTCTCAATTATCCAAACTTAGAAGGGATATCAGCATAATTAACCAAAAAATGATACGTTTTTTATATTGTGATGGAGTTGCTTGCGTAGCTTTACTATTTTTTGATCTGGAAATTATGAGGTATTATTTAAGAATTTCCAAAGTGGACTTTGGTAAAATGGGCCAACTTGCTTTAGCATGTTATATCTAAGACCTGCTGCACTACAATTCTTGACAAATCTCACCATTTACATTCTTGAGAGTTTTTGGCTCATGGCCATGGATAGATTTGAACAACCTAAGTTGAGGATTCTCATGTTTCCATGGTTAGCTCATGGACACATATACCCCTTTATTGAACTAGCCAAAAGACTCTCAAGAATCACAAATTGGAGCATATATGTATGTTCCAGTGCTGTCAATCTTGATTCAATCAAAACCAGCATTCAAAAAGAATCCTCAGTCGAACTAGTACAACTCCATGTGCCACCATTGCCCCAACTTCCTGCCGAGCTCCACACGACCAAGAGTTTACCGTCCAATCTTATTCCGACCCTTTTGTGTGCCTTTCAAATGTCAAGTTCCAGCTTCTCAGAGATCCTTGATTCTATCAAGCCAGATTTGCTGATTTATGATTTATTCCAACCATGGGCTCCGAAGCTTGCTTTGTCCAAAGATATACCTTCTGTTTTCTTCGTAATTGCAGGTGCAACACCGTGTTCCTATTACCATCATATGTATACAAATGGAACAAATTCCACATTCCCTTATCAGGCTATACATATACCTGGTCACAAGATAGACGATAATCTCGATCAAGTTACTTCACTCTTAAAAGATGCTGAAAAAGATTTTGCATTTGGAAACTTCACACTGTCCAGTGATATTGTGCTGGTTAGCAGCTGTAGAGCTGTCGAAGAAAAATACATGGATTATCTCTCTCTTTTGTCAAAGAAACGAATAGTGCCCACCGGTCCACTTCTTGGACATGATGCAAATGCAAACAAGCATGAAAATGAGGAGCATTCAGAGATCATGAAATGGCTAAGTGGGAAAAATGAGGGGTGTACTGTGTACATCTCCTTTGGTAGTGAGTGTTACTTGTCCAAGGAGCAGATAGTCAAGATAGCGAGAGGTCTACAACTTTGTGATGCTAACTTTATATGGGTTGTTAGATTTCCCAAAGAGGAGAAAAGCACTAGAAATATAGAGGAAGAATTGCCCGGAGGGTTCGTGGAGACAGTGAAAGAAAGGGGACTAATTGTCCACGGATGGGCGCCACAGATGAAGATCTTAGCCCACCCGAATAGTGGTTGTTTTCTGTGTCACTGTGGCTGGAATTCAACAACAGAGAGTATGTATTTTGGTGTGCCGATTATAGCCTTGCCAATGCAATATGAACAACCTATAACTGCCAGACTGATTGTCGAGGCCGGCGTTGGAATAGAGGTCGAGAACGAAAGCAATGGGCATAATTATCCGGGAGAAGGAATAGCTAAAGCCATAAATGAAGTGATTGAGTGTGAAGAGATGAGGAATAGAGCTAAGATATTGAGTCAAAAGATAAAAGAGGAACAAAAACTAGAGATGGATCAAGTAGCAGAGGAGCTCTTGAGGATTTGCATCAAAAAAGGGAACAAGTCTGAGTGAATAATGTTGTTTTAAGTTTACATGTCTCTGCTCCAATAACTACTACTTTTACTCTTATTACCTCTGTTTTCCTCTTTGATTTTGTACTTGTATTGATAAGACCTGGACTTAAAAGTTTCACAGCCAAATTAATAAGTTTATCGGGTTTGTTTGTGAGGCTAGGTTCAAGCTCAAATTCCAGCTCCCGAATATTAAATATATAAATTTGTGTATATGAATGTGGTTGTGAAAAGAATGCATTTTCTAAGAATGAAAGGTGGATGAAAACTAAAATAGAAGGATTTGCTATTTCTACTTTTAGGACATTTTTTTGGACACTTGCCGTAACCTTAGGTAATTTATTGACCTAATATCAAGGGCTTGTATTTAGATATTTTATGGGGTTTAAATGGGTTGAATTTTATTCTAATTGGGCGTTGTTTGTTTATTGTTTTTGCATATTTAGGTTTGGAGTTGGTGCTGGCTTAGTATCATGATGGCCTTGCTTTATAAAACTGCATTATGTGGGCTTTTGATAGAAGTGGCCCGTATCAGTTGGGATAAATTTTATATAAAAACTTTGAGTCTTTTAATTTACTGTTTCTCAAGTCATTTTAATGTGCTTCTTTTTTTATTTTTTTATTGTGAAGACCTCAGGAAGCAATTGTTCCTGAAATTTTACTCCACTGTAACTTTTCATGGTACAAAATAGGTTCAATGCATTGAGGGGGGTTCAGCACCCCAAGTGTCTAAACTAACTAAATTACAAGCAGAGTATTTTGTGAGCTTGTCCGTGATCGATTCATCGTGCAACACGCATGCATAAACCTGATCTCTTCAAAATTTGCCGCAAGCTCACATATTTCACCCGCAACATTGTCACAGTAGGAAGATATACAAGAAGACGGATTGCTTACGAACCAACTAGCTGCCACGAGCTTTAGCCACGGATAATCCATGGCCAACCTTGGCTACCTAATCTTGAAAATAACCAATCCGTGGCTATTAGCTAAGGTTTAACTGTGGCTAGATTCGTGGTTGATCAGCCACGGATTGGCCGTGGTTAATCCATGTCCATTAGCCACAGGTAAACTGTGACTAGTTCATATGAAATTGACAAATTAGCCATGGATTGTCCGTGGCTAATTTTGCCAAATTTTCGACAACCTGTTGCCTATTTTTTTCTTTTTGACCATCCCGCTTCCTATTTTTTTTCAATCAAAGCCACAAGCATTCAAATAATACATCATTCATACCAATCATCCATTCAAAATGGCGATCACCGATTGTCAAATACGAATTATAACAACAATTAACTTATAAAGAGTCAATATAGAAACACAAATTACAAACCAGAGTAGTTAACGTCAATGTTTAAAAGTCATAATAAAGTGATCTTCTACAATCCTACTCATATTTGTCCAGAAGTGTATCATGTTAGGAATATGAAATCAAATTAGCTTGCTCAAAAGTATTTGAAAAGTTTTAAAATTGATCTCACAAGGGGTATGAAGGCATTTCATGAGGCAGTAAGTGATGAGACAAATGTGCATATTTCACTAGATTAGGCTTATAGGGCAAAGAGACGATCTATAAAAATACTTCGAGGGTAGTCCAAATGAACAATATTCTTTTTGTGGGACTATGTTGAGAAGATTAAAAAGAACAACCCTAGGGTCTATTGTTACAGTGGAGATTGATGACACTGGAGGGGGAAATAGATTTGACAGAATGTATATATATTTGAATGTATGTACTTATTTCAATGTATAATTTTGATAATTTACCTTCAGTGTATAAATAAATTATATACATTGAAGGTAAATTATCAAAATTATATAAATAAATTAAATTCAATGAAATTAATTAATTTTGTTCCTTTAAAATAAAAATAATAATTTATTTTATTATTCCAAATTAGATAAATAAATTTTGAAAATTGAACTTAAACAATGTCAAAGAGTACACTATTATGTATAGCACACTTTGCAACAAAAAATGATTGTGTCTGAATGGTTGAGGGAAAAAATTTACGTTTTTCTCTACTCATTAACATGGATTCGAATTCCATTTCTTACAAAACAAAGGGGATTCTTAACTCTTTCTTTAATTTAGGGGCTTTATGGTATTTTTCTATTTTGTAAGGGGGCAAATTGTAAATAATATTAGGATTTTTAACGGAAAACTTAATGGAATGATGGCATTAAGTAACAAATTGTAATGTTAGAGACTAAAATTGGAAACGTTCAAACGTGAAGGACCAAAATCGCATTGGGGTTAGACGTCAGGACTAAAAATGGAATAGCTCTTGTTTCTTTTAATAAGGTTTGTGTTAAATATGATTTTGGTCAATGAAGTTAATAACATTTGATTGTAAAGGCCATTGATTTGATGCTATATAATTTATCTCTTACGAATCAAGGAGTAGAAATCAATTTCTTGAATTTAATGATATTTTTGTCCATTAATATATCTTTTCTTGATTTGCAGCGTGTACTTTTAAGATTTTTTAAGAGAAATTTTCACTTTCTGTCCCTCACATTCACACCTGTTCCAATTTTGGTTCCTCATGTTTACACACTCTTACATTTGGTCCCTCACGTTGTAATTTTTTATCCAATGTCATCTTTCCGTTAAATTTTCTGTTTAAAAGCTAATAGATTGGTCACGTGTTGTGCACATGTTTTAACAAATTAGTTACATTTTGTGCCCCCCCCCCCCACACATCTATTAGCTTTTAACAAAAAATTTAACGAAAGGATGATATTGGGTGAAAAATTTTGAGGGACCAAAATCGGAATAGGTGTGAATGTGAGGGATGAAAAATGAAATTTTCTCTTTTTTTAAACATTCAATGGGCAAGTGAATTTTTCCCTTCTAAAAATAAATTAATGTTATATTTATTTTTTCTAAAGAGCTTTTTTCAGAGATTTTTGGGAAAGAAGATTTATTAAGTATTTTTTGGCATTTCATAAACTATCTCATATGATTGTTTTGTGATAAGTTTAAAAAGTATACTTTTGTGAGTGTTATTTGAGTACATTTTATTCAAATATTAAGGTTTCAATGTCATAAGGAAGAATTTTGGTTAAAAAAATTTAAAACCTTAAGTTTGTTAATAAAAGGTGTTTAACTAAAAGTGTATCCTTAAAAAGTGTAATTTTTCAAAATTTTTCCGTTATCTAATTTTCTTTACCCGCTTTGCTTTTTATGTCTATTTTACAGGACAATGAATTGTGTTTGAACGCGCCCAAAAAATGGCCTCGTTGTTTCTATTGCACAAGGCCATTTCAACTATACAGAGTCATGTACGAAAGAAAATGGCCAGAGCTGTCTTATTCTCCTCAGGTTGTTTCAGTCATCACAAGCAAACCATGGCGGAAAAGTGCATCGAAACGGCCTAGGACGTTTGGTCGATGAGAACCTAGGCGAATGAAATGGCCTAGGTCATTTTGTCTGTATGGAATACCAAGTTACACTACGAACAAAATAGCTTAAGCTGTTTTGACCTTCATTGTCGTTCGGCGCACTTTGTGTGCAATTAGGAATCCTATTTTTCATAGGATTTGACCTAATTTTGCCATTCCCTCCATATAGATCCTAAACAAAGGAGTTTTGGACGGCTTGGAAGGAGTTTTGATGATAGGAACTCGCGAAGGATGTGTCAACTTGAAGATTCGAAGCCAGAAGACTCCAAACAAAGCCCAAATTTCATTTGCTTTATTTTTCCTTATGTTTTATTTTATTTTAGTTTGTTATTCCTTAGTTACGTCTACCTAAATTAGTTTTTAGAGTTATAGGTGAATTTAATCGACGAATTTCTTTTAAGTTATTGGAACATTATTGGTTTTGATTTTTATTAGTCTTATCTATATCTCAAGTGCGCATTCTCAATGCAAATTTTTGATCAACTTTTGTAAGTTTTGAGATTTTATATTTGAATTGTTTATAAAATCTGACTATTTTCTATATATATACACATAGGAAATATATTAATTTAGAAATAAACATGCTATTATGCGATTAGTTAGTTGATTAATGTCTTGAGTCGCAACTTTTTGATTAGGGTTAATTACATCTACACCCCTTGCGAGTTTACGAAATTCCCACCAGTAGCCCTCTTAGATAAAAAAAATTACGCATACACCCCCTTTAAAATATTAAATTACAGATGCACCCCTTTCCGGTAGGGTTCCGGCGAAAAAGTGATGACGTCAGCCAAAAATTTATGTGATCTGACTATTTTACCCTTTGTAATTTTGCAAACTTAAAAGGGGGATGCATGTAATTTTTAAAGTAGAGAGGGGGTGCATGTGTAATTTTTTATGAAAGTAATTAACCATTACATTTTCAAAATTTGACTGTTGAAAATTTAAAAATGAATGTTTATGATTGTTTTTTGACTATTAAAGTTGCTCCTCTCTCTCTCTCTCTCTATATATATATATATATATATCAATATTACAACTTCATTTGACATGAATTTACTTTTAAGTATATTACATATTTTTCTTATTCCTAGCTATTATTATTGGTTGCGTTTGGTATGGGTTTATGTACGTGATTATATGTGTATCTCACCTATAATTATACTTGATAGATTTTTTTTTAGTCCTTTATAAAGCATAGGTCCAGTTTCTTATCGATCAATTTATGGGATATCTCATCCCACTATGGGGATATGATATGTAATCCACTTGAATTGGATTGAGTTGCTAAAAGTTGTAATATACTGTATTACACTTAAATATATATGATGTGGCTTAAATTAAAAGGTTTTTCATGATGTGCTTCAAATTCATATGGAAAAAAGAATACTACCAAATATAATTTGAAGGATATATCATGAAATAATACTTACAACCAAATATATTAATGTACTGGATTGATAACAAATTTATAGCATATTTATCTAATGGTTTTACTATCACACACAATCCTATACTACTACCAAATGCAACCCTAGTGTTGAAATACAAGAAGGATAGATGCCAAAAGCAAAAATAAAACAAAAATCAATTCAACTTGAAAACAAGCATTGTGATAGCAGATACGAATGAAAATCGTGGTGATTGTAGTATTATTGTCCAACTCATAGATACTCTCATTGGTGTCTTCCTTACTTGCATAAAGACGAAGAGGGTTCAAATGGTGCCACATGAATGAATGAGGCCGTAACATATGTTTGTTAAGAAACTCTACCCAAAAATATTTATGGGGGCAACATTGTGCCAAAGCTTATGGCGTTTAACCTCATATTGCTGGCTATTTATTTATTTTTCAAAATTGTTGAGTCTATCATTAACTAATTAGTATTATTATTCTACCTTTTTTTGTCAATAATATAGTATCTTTCATATTTCCATATAGCTTTGGTAAGTTATTTTATATGTATTGTTTTCAATTGTGAATGTATTGTTAGACTTGAATATTTAAAAAATGCTTGATTTTTTACACACCTCTTTTGGCAAAACTCTATTACATAATACGTACAAAATATATTTTAGGTTACAAGAGTTATATGGAAATAAGAAAAATAAAATATCATTGACAACATATGAAACTATGAAGGATACAATATTTTTCAACAAATTAAAGCGTATAATAATAATACTAATTAGTTAGCATTAGAGTTAACAATATGACAAAGTAGATAAATAGCAAATAATATGATGTTAAGTGCTACATGTTTTGGCACAATTTTGCACCCACAAACATATTTAGCTGGAGTTTCTCAACAAGTATATGTGACGGCCTTATTCATTCGTGTGGCACCACATGAAGACTCTTTTTTTCATTCAAGTGGGGTAGACACCAACGATGGTACCATGAGTTGAGTAATAATAATACCACATTTTCCATTATTGTCATTCATATTCGCTATCATAATGCTCCATTGCAAGCCAAATTGATTTTTTTTTTTCTCTTGTATTTCAACCCTATACCTTAGAAGAATGACTAGAATAAGCCATGTGTGTGTAATCTAAACCAAATACATGTTAAATAAAGTTGTAATGGTGCGTATAGAGAGAGAGGGGGGGGGGGGGGGGGGAGACAGAGAGAGAGAAGAGGAACTTTAATAGTTAAAAAACAGTCATAAATGTTCAGTTTTAAATTTTCAACAGTCAAATTTTGAAAATGTAACGGTCAATTACTTTCATTAAAAATTACACATACACCCTTCTCTACTTTAAAAATTACATATAGCCCCCCTCTAAGTTTGCAAAATTACCAAGGTAAAATAGTTAGATCACATAAATTTTCGGCCGACATCATCACTTCTCGCCGGAACCCTACCGGAAGGGGGTGCATCTGTAATTTTAATATTTTAAAGGGGGTGTATGTGTAATTTTTCATCTAAGAAGGCTACTGGTGGGAATTTTATAAACTCGTAGGGGGTGTAGATGTAATTAACCCTTTTGATTAACACAATTCTTGTACTCAAAGAATTGTAGGTCTTGGCTATGTGATCACGAAAGTAGACACGCCGGATCCATTAACTCATTTGTTTTACTTATGAAAAAGGAGACTACAAGTCTACAAATAAATAAGTAAATCGAATCATGAGATGATGAAAAGTCAAAACCTATGATTATTTGAATACTTCTTTTAAATGATTAAATTGATAAAACCTAGGTTCTATTCTTTCCATATTGATTTTTCTATTCTTGCCTTATTGATTTTTCTTCCATGTTATTTGCTTGTGTTTTTATTTTATTTTTTTAGTCTCCCGTCAAAATTAGAAATCTAAACAATAAAGAGTTTATAAAATCGGTACTTGATAATCTTGTTTTTTGTGGGAATGATACTTTGCTCACTTCTTCATTACTTGAGCAACCCTGTGCACTTACGAAAAAATTGCAACATTTTAATAAATTTGTACGCAAATCCATCAAGACACCCTCGGAGAACGATTTGTAATGTACTTATAGATGGTAAGCATGCATGATAACTCATTAATTTTTTGATAATTATCCATCATATATATATATATATATACACATATACATGTAATACAACTATAAAACTTAAAAATTATTAACAAATTATGCATGCAATAAAGTATGTTTATTTTATTTCGATATTAACTTTATTTCACATACAATTCTTTGATTTTAAAGTTTTTGATGGTGGGAAGAAAGCAGTGCCCTACAATGGCTCAATGATTTCTAAGTTGTTTTATGGGCCGATTGTGGGGTCCCTGACCATACCATTACATGATATAACAAATATAACATAATAGGCTTTAATCAGATTCGATGGGTTTTGTGAATTTACAAAAATGCAAAAGGTTTTTGGGTAGGGTTATGAAAGAGTTGGGTTTGAAGCGGATCCGAAAAATTCCAAACCAAATGCAATTACCTAATCTGATGACCGAAACCGAATCGAAATCCTAGAAGATTTTTTTTTTTAGATAAATAAATCCTAGAAGATTTAAATCCATCAATTTAATACCTAAATTCAATAAAGATATGAAAATTAAATAAAAAAATATGACCCAATTTACAATTAAAAAAATAACTAAAAATCTAAAATCAAGCAAAGAGAATACCCATTAATAAATATTAAAAGCTAGGTATTCCTCAATATTCCCCAAAATATGCCGAACATTCCACAAATATTCTGTCGAAATAGTGAAAAAATACCATCGGCGCACAAATAATAAAGGTTAGGTACTAAAGTGCACATTTAAAAAAGTTGGGTACCAAAATGCAAAACACCCCAAAAGTTGGGGTGCTTGATGTAATTTACTCAAGACAATATTTGCATATAATATCACATATATTGTATTTTATCTAAGAATCTTTAGTAATAATATAGACAAACATTAAGGGTAATTTTGGAATTTTAGCCCTCCGTTAACAATTACATAATTTATGCAAACCTCAAGGGGGTATTGGTAATTTTCAATAGTTAAGGGGTTTTTTTGTAATTTCGCCAAACCTCAAGGGAGGTTTTTGCAATTCGCCCTAATAAAAATAAGGTGAATTACAATAACTATTCTTGAGGTTTAAAGGATTTACAACAAAAACACCCTCCACGTATGAGAAATTACCATTATAAAAAAGAAAATTATAAGTTTAATTAATGCAAAATTGAAAACAAAAACGACCATTTGTCTGTTCACATATAAATTTGATAGTTTAAGAACTAATATTATCTAGCAATTTATTAATAGAATTTAACTAGAAATTTATTGATAATTAATTTTTTTTTTCCAAATAAGTTGTTTTCGCAAAAACATTCACGGTATAATGAGATACTCAACACACATATTTCGTAGAATTTAAAAAAAATATTTTTTATGCATAATTCCTAATCATATAGGGATAAGATGAATAAATTATACATCAATTAATGGTATATTTTAAAATAAATGCACAATCTCCATATTTATTGAATCAAAGTAAAAACTTAATTTTATGTATGTTGGCGATTAAATATCGTCCACTTAAATATTGAAAAGTGTAAATTAAAATATTAAATATTAATTAAATTTTCTACTTATATTTTAGAATTTTCTAAATTTAATTCCAATATTAAATATTTAATTTTAATTGATATTTTAATATTTATTTCATCGACAAATAAGGCGCCGCCAAGTGTTAATATGAAGTGTCCCGGCCAATCAAATCAAGTCGCACAACCTGAAGGTCTAAAACCAATCAAATGGTAACAAGTGGCGCATTTGGTCATGTGGACCAATCAAATCACGACACCCAAATAATATTTTTCTCTTTAAATATAATTTATATTAAAGAGATAAATATTAAAGAAGTCGACAGCCATTCGAAAACCCTGCATAAACGCCTATAAATATGAGTCATTTGAGGCTCAAAAGAATTATCAAGAAGTCTTCAAGAGCCCGAGAAGTGTAAGAAAGTCCTGAAATTCTCTCAATCAAGCTCAAGAAGATTTGCAAAAATTAAGGCAAAATTCCCGGTGTTCTTCACCAAAGTCATCAAATCAAGGCGTTCAATGCACGATCAAAGTGTTAGCCTCGTGTATTGGCGTTTCTCCCAAGTCAAATTCATGTTGATTAAGGTGACGTTGAAGGCGTTTTTCACGGAAGTCATCAAAATAAGGCATTCGATTTGCATTCAAGGTGCTAAATCGGCAAATCGACGTTTTTTCCCAAGTTATATTTAAGTTAAGTTCACGGTATATACGGCGTTCTTCATGGTGTTTGTCAAAGTTTCCGGCATTTTATTCATAATCAAGCTACCCAACTTACGAATCGCATTATTAGAGTATTAAATCAAATTTGGAGAAAAGTATCACGGGATCAATTTTTTAGGGATTATTTTTTATTAAATTATATCCTTGTTCTTGAAATTCGAAATACTTGTCATATATTGCAAACTCGAAATTTTGTGTGAATAATTTATAAACCAAATCATAAGCATAATATTACAACATCAAGTATTTAATATTTTTCAAAAATAAATATAAAATAAATAATTCATACCTTGTTTCTTCTTGAAAAACCAAAGAGTTCTTTCTTTTTTATGCAAAAATCCCAAATTTTTGTGAAAGTTTGTAACTTTCTTCTTGCTTTTTCTTTCTTCTAGTGTTTATATAGAATTTGCATGAAAAAAAAATATTTAGAAAACTAAAAGAAAGTGGTGGGTTTCTTTTACACTGATATGCTGACTTAATTACACACACATATATATAGTAGATATATATATATATACACACTATATATATCTATATGTGTAACTAAAAGGAAGTGGTGAGTTTCTTTTCTACTTCTATTTTGACTCAATAGTTTGTGTGTATATATATAGTACATATATATACCTAATATATATAGATATATAATAGATAATAATGGATTTGATATTTGGACTCCACTACATAAAGATTTTTATATTTTTTTAGCGAGTTCCAATAACAATAAAATTTAAAATTTTTATACTTTTTTTTAATACCTAAAATACAACTGAAAAGGGTTTTCTAACTTTCACCTGGGGTCAACAATTGTGTACATGGCTTCGCCGATGGCCTAGTATTTCTGAAGAGATAGCGCTAAAGGGTTGTGGCTAGCCGGATCCGATCTCTGATCTGTACTCAAGATCATCTTCAGTCGCAGCCTAAGTAATATATAATTGAACAAAAAACACAAAATCTTAATATTTAGCTGTTAATATTTATTGAAAAGAACTGAATGATAATAATAGTTAATATTAGTTTATTGGACACGTTCGATATATGTACAAACCAAAACTTGAATATAATCTCACCAAATGCTTAGTTTTAACAGAATAAAATTGATTGTTTTAAAATTTTCTATATAACATATTTGACTATTTGTATTATTCATTAAACTAGTTTATGATAAGGAAAAAAAAAACGAAAGAAAGAAAGAAAGGAAGAAAAGAAAATTAGAATAAGACTGAATTGTATATTGAAAAAAATAAATAAAAAAAAAAGAAAAAAAGAAGGGGCCAATGTGAGAAAAGACGGAAGAGATGAAGGGAAAAAAAAGTTAGAAGAGAGAAGAGTACGTAAGATTTTCATATTTGTTGCTATTTTGATAAGAGTATTTTAGGGAGAAAGCATCTGCACATACCGGGGAAAAAAAAAAGAAAAAGAGTTAAAAAGGCATCCAACCTGATATAATTATACAAACTAGTGTATCAGGCACACTCGATGTTTGTACAAAATTAAAATGAATATAATCTGATTAAATAGTTAAATTTAATGGTAGCATATTATTTATTTTCTGTTATATTCTATGTGAATGATATATATTTTCTAAATATTTTTATTATTTATATTATCTTTTTAATTATTGAAAATATATTTATTAGATTTATGATGAGTTAAAAAAACAAATTACTCAATCATTTAAAAACAAATAATAAATTTAAAACGAAGAATGTGCGAGGAGAAATGGGAAAGAGAGAGATAAGAACATAAAAGAAAAGAAAAAAAAAACATGTTGTTGGGATAAAAGGGGGTGGATTGAAAAAAGAGTAATAGTTAAAAAGGCATTTCAGAAAAACCACAATTACACAAAAAAAAAAAAATCAAAAACCTTCACACCTCATATAATAATAGTATAGATAGCTATATATTCGGAGCCAGAAAGGGTCTGGAGCACCCCGTTCAAGTTTATATCTTGCTATTAAACTTTTCTCTCCTTAAATTATAGAAAAACCTTTAGTATTTTATAAAAACTTGATCTTGCCTTTCCAACAAAAATTCCTGACACCATACTTGTAGATAGTAGAGATAATACTTAAATGAAAGACAATAATCAATTTTACTTACATCCCTCTTCCTTTTCCTTGTATGTGGTGGAGGTGATTGTGGTGATAAATCCTTTGATTATTCATCAGCCGAAAGGCCGAGGTCATTCTATTTTTGGGCCTCCATTGCTTAAGTCCGAACAATTATTTTGCACACTTCAGGATATTCATTCACCCAAACATGTATATATATATAATGCCTAAAAGTTTGTGTTGGGTTTTTTCTCTAATTTGTTGGTATCATATATAAATTTATTGTACATGATCTGTCATCTCATTAAGAGGAGCCCAATTATGTAATCCATTTAAGAAATAAATTTAATGGGCTTACAGAAATATTATATTAAGTATGGGTCTTTCATGTGTAGAAGCCCAGTCACCCTTTAATTATGTTTGATGGGCTCATAATTAAAGTGTGGCACATTAGGTATATTAGGGTATGGTCCCATTATCTTTCTGCCCCATATAAGAGAGAGAATACAGAAAAACTTACGCCGTCTTTCTTGGCTTAGAAGGCCACTAACCCTAGATCCATTCTCTTCCGCATTTATCATGGATCGAGGTTAGTTATTTAGCTTAAAAGTATTATTTGGTTGTTTATTAAAGATCCTGTGGTTAATCGATTCATAGGAATCGTATTTTTACATCATATGATGGATTATTATGTTTCAATCCATGTTTGCTATAAAGTTTTCAACAGTTTGCACTTTGCTCCATGATTATATCAGTTAGAATTAATCAACCACTATCAAAGAAATAATCAAAGGTAGAATTCCGTTTAGTTTGGTGCAATTTGACACTTTAAAAGAGCTAAACAAAATAATCAAGAAATATATTATCTTCAAATAATAGTTAACACTTAAATTTACATTAAAAAGAATAATTACGCATGACAACAAAGTTTTCAAATTATCTAGGAATTAGAAAATGCATAAACAAATACATATAAGTTTCAAACACCATTATAAAAATCAAACGTAAAAAAGTTTGGTTTAAATCAATTACAGAAATTCCTGAGATGTCAACATTTTATATGTGATGCATGTTGATTTTTACCAAACACCTCGAATTTGTGATACGGAGATCTGAGATCAGGTGTTGCTCGTAAAAAATTAAGCGATTCAGAGGATAAAACTACAAAATAGAGGTTAGTCCTCTACCGAATTAAGTTGGTGATTTGATCTAGAACGATATAAACAAAAGAAGATAGTAAATATCACAAGAGAGTAGTGAAAATCACGTATGGATATTTGCTCAAGTGTGCAGGGTTGAAAATGTTGATTTAGGAGAAAAAAGGCGTGGCCTTCCTGATTCTCGGCCAACCACCATTGAGAATAAGGAGGATGGCTGTGCTAAGGTTGTTAGTGGAGGATGAAGTTGTTAAGAATTTGTTGAGGAAAATGGGGTAGGTGTTATCCTTAGTCATTAGGATACAATGGAAGGATCTTATCCCCATAGTCTAGGGCCAATCCACCATGGTCAAATCGAGCTATTGCCTTCATATTCTGGGTTGGATTGGTCAAACTAGGCCCTCACCTTCATGTCTCAGGTCGGATTATCCTTCAGTTTGCCGGCTCGAATCAGGTTGCCTTTTCTAGATCAAGCATTCATCCTGCTAAGTAGGGCCTTCACCGTCCTGGTTAGGCCTTCACCGTCCTGGTTAGGGTCGCCTTACTGGGCCAAGCTATCTATAGCAAGCCGATCTCCTTATAGCGTTTCTTTTTTTGTCCTTCTTGGGCCAGTTCACTTTGACCCTAGGAACATCATTAGGCTTCTCTTCTTTTTAAATTGCCCCGTTGAAAAACAAATAATACATTGGGTCATAGGGTCACTTTCTATGGTAACAATATATATACTAAAGGATGCATGAATATTGCATAAGTTAACAATGGAATGAGTCATAGTACGTGAAACTTTGAATAATTAAATTAATAATTATAGGGAATTCTCAAGGCTACTTATTTTCCGTTGTGGCTTTGATCCAAATTATTGAACCGTGATTTTGTAATAAAGTGATGAAAAAAGTTTTGTTCGGTGCGATTCGAGTGATTTCCGAAAATGATGCTATGCCCTTTTAAGTGGGTATATAATAACTATATTGTAAATTATGGGGCAAATGACACTATTGGTCCCGAAAATTCATATTTAGAACCTCTTTAATCCCTAATTTTTAAATCGCAATATTTTGGTCCTTACAAGTTTTAATTACGTTTTACTTTTAGTCCTTTAGTTGATTTTTTCAAGGGTAAAATTATCAATCAAAAGTTTAAATTGTACTTTAATCCTTAAAACTTAAAATTTTTGCACTTTAGTCCTCAAATTTTATTTTTCACACTGATTTTACTTACTCGTATTTCTCTTAGGTTCGATCAAGTGAATGATTGCTTCATTGCCGCAATATAATGTCACAAGTTGCACTAGTCTTTCCGTGATCTGACTTTTCCTCTGGAATGTTATCAATCAAATCGTATACTTACCATATAACAACATCATCACATGTTACCTTATATATTTAGATTCCGCCGAGAACATTCAATAGGCCAGCTCCTTTCAAAATCAAATTACCATTTCCCGAACAAGTATATAAATAGACTTTAACTTAATATGTCCAGGGCTCAATCTCCACACTAAAAATATTTTAAACAAGGACCAATACCACGATCTTGTGAAGAATGATTAGATGTACATTCCAAATCTCATATTTTTCCCCCATAATCACTCTTATTTTACTTGTCAATACACTTTAAAATTCACAACTCACAGTATCCACATCCTACTGCTTTGTCGATATATTTGCACCCAAATATATTATATATTATCTTGTTTTTTTTTATTTTTTTATTTAGAAGCAAAAGAATAGCAACTTCAACACTTCAATGAATTATTATCAAGGTTTTTTATTTTTCTCCATGGACACAAATGAGAAAAGACGATGGACAATTATTATTACATAAAGAAATCATCAAAATGCCACACGCACAAACATTAACTGTCAAACAAATAAAAGACACGACTTTAAGCGAAGTGTGTTGTGAACCACTTGAATTAACAACTTTTCAATCAGCTACCAAGAGATGGAAGTTAATAACCGCTAATTTAAAATAATATATTTATCATTTCAAAATATTTAAGGATAATCAAAAAAATAAAATAAAACGACAAAACTTAAAAGTATTATTTTAAGACACTTTAGTCTGATTTAGATAGATCTTGAACTATTAGTATGATTCCTTGTCATTATCGTTCAGAGATTAATCAAAAATTCGTTACAAATTTAAATTGAAATTTAACTATAATTTAAAGAATTTGAGTACAACTAATAAAATAAAACAATATATATATATATATATGTATGTATGTGTATGTGTGTGTGTGTGTGTGTGTCAATATAAATATATATAAAGAACTTGAAAAAACCACCACATTAAAAAGTTTTTACTATAATTTAGATCAAATTCTAAATATTAGAATTATTCAATATAATATTGAAAAATACCTCTTTTTACAAGAATTAGATATGTCAAATTTTCACTAGGATTAGATATATGATATATCAATTGATAATATGTTATTTTTACCTAATTCCAGGCCCCAATTATGCTTATTTCGATTAATTTTGGATCTTAAATGGATTAAAATTTCACAAAAATTAATTGTTACTTGCCATAGGTGAAAATTGATGAAAAGGAGCTAAAAATGAGCCAAAATGTGGTAAAAAGTGCAGAGGAATGTCGTACAAGGAAGCTGGAAGGCTAAATTTGGAAATAATTATATTTATCGCGCAAGGCGTGATCACGCCTTAGGAGCTGAAAATCCTACGCGGGATTGGAAAAGGAAGAGGTTGATATGGCAAGAGTTCGACTTGGAAGCAAATTCTCTACTTGCCTAAAACTATTAGGGTTTGCCAAATAATTATCCTAACCCTATTAGGATTTGGATTTAGGGTTTGGACCCTATATATACCCGTTGTTATTTTATTGTTTAGCCATCTTAGATTCTACTCTTTGTTCTAGTTCTTAGTTTTTCTCTTGAGAATTTCCAGCTTTTATATTTTATCTTAGTTGTTATTATGGCCATGCGTGGCTAAACTATTTTATTCAGTCAAGGAGTAATTCGAGCCAACGTTTTCTTCGAGGATTGTGAGGTCTAATCGGTTTGCTTGTCTTTTAATTCTATGCAGTATTTGTGTATTTTTCTGTGCTTTTTGGAAAAACTCTATCTCTTATTGTTGTTTTGTTAGTTGTGCAATTAGGATCCATTATTCAATTAATTTAACTTCATAGTCCAGTTGAGGAAATCAAATCCGTAATTGTTTGATCGAATCAACACAAGTGGAAAGTAGTATAATTCATTATACTATGAAAAATACATAATCTAGTTTCGAGCAACCACGTTTGTAGGTTTTTTGGCTAGGAGTTGGGTCTTTCTAGTTTTTAATGCTGTTAACGGGTTAAATCCTATCGTTCGACTAGGGTTATTCGTTAATTAGGGATTATTCATAGCGTTCGTATGTCTAGTCTATTATTAAGGAAAGATTAGGTTGGACGAGTTCTCTGAAGGATATAACCAATCTATTGCATGAATTGGAAGCTATTTTTGAATCAATGATCAATCCATGAAAACGTTGTGCGAAGAATTATCCTTGATTGAGTCTTCATTCTTATAGATTTACTTGTGTTTTCTTTCTTACGTTTATTAACTTATCACTCAAACAATCCCCTCTCTTTATTTTATTTTGCACTCTTGGTTATCTTGAAAAGTAGTCAATAAGTTATTCCCTGTGGGATCGACCCTTCTCACCCTATCTACAAATTAATTTTGTAGTTAGAGGAGTAGGATTTATTTTTGGTGGATTCGACACCCATCAAATTTGAGAAGGATTTATTTTTGGTGGATTCGACACCCATCAAATTTTGGCGCCGTTGCCGGGGAATTACGAATTTGATTTATTTTCTTTGATGACCAGGAATACTAATACGAGCGAACTTCAATACGATTCAGAAATTGAAAAACAGCTCGTAGATTGAGGAAGAAAACCAAGTTGAAAAGGCTAACCCAAGGCGAATCTTCCTCTACCACCCCCCCCCCCCCCCATTTCAGATTCTTCTTCCGAGTCCGACTTGGAAATCGAAGAGATGGCACAACCACGACAAACCCTGCGCCAATTAACCGCACCACCCATAGATCAACAACCTCTTTGTATAACCTACCCTAACTTGGAGGCATCACTTGAACTAAAGTCGGGATTGATTCATCTCTTACCCAAGTTTAGAGGTTTGGAAAACGAAGATTCCCACAAGCATCTCAAGGAGTTCTATGTGATTTGCTCTTCTATGAAACCACAAGATGTAGACGAGGATCATATTAAGTTGAGGGCATTCCCCTTCTCCTTAATCGACTATGCAAAAGATTGGTTGTTTTACCTTCCATCGGGATCTATCGATTCATGGGGTGACATGCAACAAGCGTTCTTGAACAATTTTTTTCCCGCATCTCGTGTTGCTGCCATTCGAAGGGATATTAGTGGAATTTGCCAAAGAAACGCCGAGACACTTCATGAACACTGGGAGCGTTTCAAGAGATTATGCTCTAGCTGCCCCCAACATGGGATATCGGAACAAGCACTCATTCAATACTTTTATGAAGGTTTGATACCCATGGAGCGACGTATGATCGACGCAGCCAGTGGAGGAGCACTAGTGAACAAAACTCCCGAGGAAGCTAGAGATATAATTTCTACTATGGCGGATAACTCTCAACAATTCGAAATGCGACAAGAGCCATCACGACGAGTCAATGAGGTAAGTTCTTCTTTTCTTGAGGATAAAATAAATCATTTGACGTCGTTAGTTCAAAATTTTGTAGGAAGCGCTTCGCAAGCGAAAGCATGTGGAATTTGCGCCGCCATTGGACACCACACTGACATGAGCCCAACACTTCAAGAGGACAACCGAGAACAAGTTAATGCTGTGGGAGGATTCCCGGGAGCTCCTCAAAGGAAATACGATCCATACTCTAATACCTACAATCCCGGATGGAGGGATCATCCCAATTTGAGTTATGGAGCGCGTCCTCAAAATTTTCAACAATTCCAATCAAGGCCTCCAATTCCACCGCCACAACAACCCACTAATTCAGGTATGTCTCTCGAGGATATTGTTAAATCCCTAGCCACTAACCAAGAACAATTTCAACAGGAAACAAGGGCCAACATGCAAAAATTGGAGGATTAAATAAGCCAACTAGCCTCATTGATGGGTAAAGGGGAATCTCAAGGTAAATTGCCATCGCAAACTGTGGTCAATCCAAAACATAATGTGAGTGCAATTACCTTGAAGAATATGGAGGAGTTGGAACACATGGGTTGCTGAGCCATGTATCAAGAGCTGAAAAAAAGAGGGAATTTCATCATAAAACACAGTCTAAAGAAGATGAGCCACCCACAACTTGGGAGATACAACCCCCTTTTCCAGAAAGATTCATGAGATGTAGAAAGGAAGCGAAGGAAAAGGAGATTCCCGAAAGTTTATGCAATGTTGAGGTAAATGATCATTTAATTGATAAAATTGACGAATTGCCGCAAAATGCTAAAGGGCTTGAGGAGTTATGCACAAATAAACAAAAGTTAGAGGACTCACAAAAGGTAAGTTTGGGGGAGAACGTATCATCTCTAATACAAAAGAAACTTCCACAAAAATGCAAGGATCCAGGTATGTTTTCTATCCCGTGTACCATAGGTAATGTTGACATAAATCGAGCCATGTGTGATTTAGGCTCTTCAGTCAATATCATGCCCATGTCCATTTTCTCACTTTTGAATGTTAAATCACTGAAAGAAACAACTATAACTCTTCAACTTGCCGATGGATCATTAGTCCACCCCAAAGGGGTATTAGAAGATGTCTTAGTGCAAGTTAATGGTTTGGTTTTTCCCGCTGATTTCTTTGTTCTAGATGTAGAGAATAATTCAATGCCCTGTCATATTTTGCTAGGAAGACCTTTTCTTAGCACTTCTAGAACTAAGATTGATACGTATAATGGCACGCTTACCATGGAACTTGATAGAAAAGTGGTTGAGTTTAAAGTTTATGATAGCTTGAATTGCTTTAATGAAGTGTGCTCTGTGTTCAGTCTAAAAGCTTTCACTCCATTAGCTAAAGAGCAGGAATCGCACGATATTAGGCATTTGCTAATGGTGGGAGCGATAATGAATGAGGTTTCAAAAGATATGGATGTGCCGATCTCCGAAATTGAGGGGGGAAGAATGAGAAAAAATAAATTAGGTGTCAAAGGAGATAAGAACCCTAATGGAGAGTTCATAAGGAGAGCCGACAATGATCCTTTCTCACCTCCGATTACTTAAACCCACCCTCTAACGTCTAGCCTAGGACGATAAACAATGGCGCTTTTGGGAGGCAACCCAATTTTTTATTTTCTTGCAAAAAAAAATAAAATAAAATAAAAAATTATTGATTAGTGTTTTTATGCTTCTAATTACTCTTTATTATTGCATTTTAATTAATGTTTTATTGTTTCTAGGTACTTAAACATGATGGAAATTAAAGTCAAAAATTGATTAATGGTGCACAAGTGATAAAGCATGATCACGCCTTATCAAAGGAAGATAAACTTAGAATATCCAAACAGATTTGACCTTTTAATTGGGCGTGATCACGGATTAAATCAGACCAAAGTATAATTTTTCAGAAAATAGGGCGTGATCACGCCTAACCGAACATGCACTTCTGTTACTTTTTTCCCCATGTTCTTTTCTCTTATTCTCTTATTAAAATAAAAAAAAAAAAGTCAAAATTAAATATTTGGTCAAAATTCCCCTCCCTGTCTTCTTCCACACTCTCTGTCTCCGATTCTTTCCCGTCACCTTCACCGTCGCGCGCCGCTGTTCAGCCACCACAAGCCGCCACCGCTCTGCATCGCGCCGACTGCCTTACAGCCACCACCAAATCACTCTTTCTCTTCTTCTCCCCGTCGCCACCACTGCTCCATCTCCGACCAAGACCTCCTTCCTCCGCCACTAGCCACCGCCTAGGCTTTCACGTTCAGCCGCTGCCCAGGTTTTCCCACTCAGTCACCATCTCGCTCCACCTCCAACAGTCGCGCGCCACCATCTCCTTCGTTCAGCCCAAAAACAGCAGTCAGCCGCAGTCCATCTCACCAGCCTCAGCGCCGCTGCCCCACCCTCTGCTCTCCGGCCAAACCCAGATCCGCCGCCGTCCCTTTTCCTTCTCCAGCCGCCGCTACACCTCTCCTCCCGCCGCAGTCCCCTCTCTCTCTTTCCACCAGCTCTCCCCTTCCCGTCGTCTCTCTTCGTTCTCTCACCGCCCAATCTTCTTCTCCCTGTTGCGCCTCCCGCCGCCACTCACAAGGCCAGCTGCCGCCGCTGCTCCTTTCACAGAGCACAGCTCCACCGCCGCATTCCACCGCCGCCACTGCTCGCTTCCCTCTCTCTCTTCTCCGTTCCCTCTCGTACCAGCCCCCCATCCCTATTTCCAGCTCCACCGCCCCCCTCTTCTCTCTCTCCCCTTCGCCACAGCTCCCTCTCCTCCCGGATCTCCAGTCACCCACCACCATCACTGCTCCACCCACCCAAAAACCAGACCCGCCGCCGCCGCCCTCCGCCACCGCCAGTCTCTCTTCAGCCATCACCGACCCCCTCCCCTCTCTCTCCCCGCCACTCTCCCTTCTTTCCCCCTTCTACATTTTTCTCTTTCTATTTTATTTTATATTGTTATTAGTATATATCTATATATTTATATATATTGTTATTATTATATCTTTATTATTATTAGTAGTAGTATATATATATATATGTTTATTATTATTAGTATTAGTATATATCTCTATTATTATTATTATTATTAGTATTATTAGTATTATATCTATTATTATATATCTATATTATTCGTATTTCTATTTTCTATTTGCGCATTTTTCGTCGGTTTCTTTAACCATATTTTTTATTTTGACAGTGAAAATGTCGGGTGCCAAACAAATCGAGTATTGTACCACCCAATCCCACCTCCGGAGCCATTTGTCAAGGGAGTACTCGTGTTCTCTTTAATTACTTTTCTTATATCATACATTGAGGATAATGCATAATTTAAGTGTGGGGGAGGAATATTTGAATTGTGCTTGACGAATTTTTAAGGAATGTGCTTTAATTTTGGGTTGTTGTGCATATTTGGTGAACTTGGATTTAGAAGGCAAATCATGTTAGCTTTTCAATCTATTTTATGCCTCTCTACATTTTTAATTGATCTCTAGTGTTACCCCGATTTATACATGCTCTACTTAATCAAGTTTGAATCATGAGTTGTCGATTTTTCTTGGATTATACTTGGTTTTGTTTTGAAATAATGTCGAATAGGGAGTCAAGGAGCCTATGGGGGTTACACTTGGAAAGTGACGATTTATAGGAAAGTTCATGAATTCTTTCACCTTAACGCATTGGTTTAAAACATGGGGCTTGGGTGTGAAATATGAGGGAAAGATGCTTGATACAACGTGAATTGGTGAATGAGTTCGGCTAGCGGTAATTTTTTGTAGGAATTTGCTGTAAATATGTTTGATGTTATGTTGAACTCAAAAGAGGAGGAATAATTGTGGGGAGATTATATTATTAAAAAAAAAAAGAGCATTTATAGAAAAAAAGAAGTCAAAAAAAAAAGAAAAAAAAAAGTGGCCAATTTACTCCGCTAATCACGCAAAAAAAGTGATTATGAGTAGAGCTAATGTTCATCTAGAGGTTGTTACCAACTGAATAACCAGGCACATTCATCATCAATGTTTTTGTTCGCGTAAAAAGGTTGGTTAACACTCTAGACAAGTTAATCACACCAATTGAGTAACCGGACACATTCATCACCAATGTTTTTGTTCGCGTAAAAAGGTTGGTTGTGGTTGCGTTTGGCGAAAATATATACTTATATATATTTATAAAAAAAACAGAGAAAAGAACAAGAAAAAAAAAAGAACAAAAAGAGAAGAGAGTCAATAAAACTACTCCACATTGTTACTCTTCTAACGAAGAATATGTAAGGTCTTGTATGATTATGGTGATTTCCTCCTTGGAGTTGTTTTGCGAAATCGAACTTATTTGTTAAGAATCAGGGTAAAGAGTGTTAATCCATCACATTAAATGTCTAAAGACCTTTGTTTGAACCAATGCCTAAGTGTGGAGGGTTTTGTGGATGTATCTTATATGTCGTTCTCTTTTTAAGTGTGCCTACATTTGCTTTTAGACTTCATCAATTTGACATTGTCTTAAGGGTTTGCTTTTCTTAAGAAAAATTGATGACTTGGATTTATTGCATGCTTGAGGACAAGCATGGACTAAGTGTGGGGGAATTTGATAGTATGTTATTTTTACCTAATTTCAGGCCCCAATTATTCTTATTTCGATTAATTTTGGATCTTAAATGGATTAAAATTTTACAAAGATTAATTGTTACTTACCATAGGTGAAAATTGATGAAAAGGAGCTAAAAACGAGCTAAAATGTGGTAAAAAGTGCAGAGGAATGTCGTACAAGGAAGCTGAAAGGCTAAATTTGGAAATAATTATGTTTATCGCGCAAGGCGTGATCACGCCTTAGGAGCTGAAAATTCTACGCGGGATTGGAAAAGGAAGAGGTTGATATGGCAAGAGTTCGACTTGGAAGCAAATTCTCTACTTGCCTAAAACTATTAGGGTTTGCCAAATAATTATCCTAACCCTATTAGGATTTTGATTTAGGGTTTGGACCCTATATATACCCGTTGTTATTTTATTGTTTAGACATCTTAGATTCTACTGTTTGTTCTAGTTCTTAGTTTTTCTCTTGAGAATTTCCAGCTTTTATATTTTTATCTTAATTGTTATTATGGCCATGCGTGACTAAACTATTTTATTCAGTCAAGGAGTAATTTGAGCCAACGTTTTCTTCGAGGATTGTGAGATCTAATCGGTTTGCTTGTCTTTTAATTCTATGCAGTATTTGTGTATTTTTCTGTGCTTTTTGGGAAAACTCCATCTCTTATTGTTGTTTTGTTAGTTGTGCAATTAGGGCCCATTGTTCAATTAATTTAACTTCATAGTTCCAGTTGAAGAAATCAAATTCGTAATTGTTTGATCGAATCAACACAAGTGGAAAGTAGTATAATTCGTTATACTATGAAAAATACATAATCTAGCTAGTTTCGAGCAACCACGTTTGTAGGTTTGTTGGCTAGGATTTGGGTCTTTCTAGTTTTTAATGCTGTTAACGGGTTAAATCCTATCGTTCGACTAGGGTTATTCGTTAATTAGGGATTATTCATAGCGTTCGCATGTCTAGTCTATTATTAAGGAAAGATTAGGTTGGACGAGTTCTCTAAAAATTATAACCAATCTATTGCATGAATTGGAAGCTATTTTTGAATCAATGATTAATCCATGAAAACGTTGTGCGAAGAATTATCCTTGACTGAGTCTTCATTCTTATAGATTTACTTGTGTTTTCTTTCTTAGGTTTATTAACTTATCACTCAAACAATCCCCTCTCTTTATTTTATTTTGCACTCTTGGTTATCTTGAAAAGTAGTCAATAAGTTATTCCCTGTGGGATCGACCCTTCTCACCCTATCTACAAATTAATTTTGTAGTTAGAGGAGTAAGATTTATTTTTGATGGATTCGACACCCATCATCAATACAATAAAGTAAATTTTGAACCGCATACATGACTTAATTGCAATCCATAGTCCTAGCGTGCCAAAAAAAAACGCCTTGAATAAACCGTTTTACATTGCTCAAACAACCATCCTTTTACAGTCATTTGATTTGTTCTCAAAAATACGTTCCATCCTCATTGTTTTTAATTTCTCGTATGGACACCATGACTATCAACGAAAAATTATTGTTCTTAACTTGCTGGGAAAAAATCCCTTAAATAATTAAACCTGTAATAAAATAAAATAGGACTCTGCGTACCACTTAAGGTACTTTTTTAAGAACAATAATTTCCACACTATACAGGTATTTTTTTGAAAATTTGTTGTTCTCGGGATACAAGCCTTCAACCAATTCTATTCATAAACTGTAATTTATAAATAGATACACCAATCACTCTTATATGAAAAACTAATAGGAAAAATGTAAATAAGATAATAAAGAAAAACATCACTATATCTTGTATTTTTTCCAAGACAAGAATCTATATATATATATATATATATATGTGTGTGTGTGTGTGTGTGTGTATATAGTTGGTTTTCAATTTAAAATGATGAAGAACTGTGACTTAAAAGCCAACCGAGAAGAAATATCTTGAATAGATACAATACTTGGGATAAAATACCCTTAAACAATTAATTAATGATTCTACTTAATAATAATTATTAATATTAATTAGTATTTTGGAAAAATCCCCAACATCTATAAGCTATCGGCGAATGGATGGACTCCACTATTACATCTAGGCTTCGTTTACTTGGTGAGATTAATTGAGATATCGTGGTTTCATCTTCATCTGTGCTTTGTTTGGTTAGGAAGATTAATTTAGATGAAAATTCGGCTTATCTTGTCTAAGCCGACACTGTTCACGAGATGTGAAGAGATTACCATCTCAGAGGGGGGGGGCCGAGATGAGGCCGGGCAGGTGAAGATTGGATCTCAACCATTCTCGTCAATTACACATGTGCCCTCCACATTCACCTCTCTCTTTCTCTCTCTATCTAAATATATATGTATGTATATATGTATTCTGCAATATTTACTTTCAAGAGCCGTTTTTTTTTTTCCTTTATTTTTTTTCTGCTTTTGATGCTTTCTTTTTAGCTCTGCTTTTCCTCACTTAGTATAGACCATGGTTCGCCGTCGCGCCGAGAAATCGGTCGGAACGGCAGTGGTCGTTCCATCGAGACGGAGGGGAACGGCCTTGGGCTTGGGGCGGTGCCAAAGCGGCGATTTCTCGGTCAAATCGGCGCTTCGGTCCGATTTCTTGGACCGTAACGCCGATACAGAACGGATCCGGCGAGATATCGGCATGAGCGGCGGTGTTGTGGAGCAAGAAGAAAGAGTCGATGTTGGAGACGACCGGCAGAACTAGCAGTGGTGGTTAGGGAAAATGGAAGCAAAATTAGATGAAGTGGGCCTTGCAAAATTAGATCTATTGGGGCTTGTAAAATTAGATTAATGGGGCATTTTTTCTTCTCATAATTCAGAATTAATTTTTTTATTATTTTAATTTATCTACTAATTGAGGATTAGTTTAAATAAACGTTGCAATTTTAATTATATGTTTCATTTCAAAAATTTTGGCTATCAAATTTTAAATTATTAAATGAAATATATTACCGAAATTATTTATTTGCATTTTTTATTTTAAATGTTGAAATATAAAAATACCTTTCAAATATATAAATTTTCTAGATATTTTAAATATTTAAACTTATCAGCATTAATTTAAAATTTTAAGTAATGTAAATATTTATTTAAATTTCATATGAAATTGTATTTTATATTTCACTTGATTAATAATAGATAATTTAAAATCGATAAGTAATGTTATTAATAAGTGTTTAGTTTAATTTTAAAAGGGTTAATTAATGTTTCATAATTCAAAATTATACTAAATGTTGTTTAATACAAACATTAATAAATAATTTTTATATATTCTAATATTTTCATAAATTTTATAAAAATTTTCAATTATTTTAATATGCAATCCGCGAAATGGCCGCGATCGTTCCGCGATGTTGCAATGGAACCGGAACGGTCATAGCTGTTCCGTTCCCCGCAACCATTCCAGCGAGCCCCTGTGTTAAAACTCTTGCCATTTCTTGTGATTGAAGATCAGTTTAATGATCCGGGTTTGTGATACTTTTTCTTGTTTTATCAATTACTTGTTTCTTCTTGTTTTTTGCTTATATAATAAATTTTTGAAGCTTGTGTAAACTATAATTAAATGGATGGGGGGGGGGGGCATAGTTTGACAATTAAATAAGGCTAGTGGTAGCTGACCCTTTTTATGATCCAATTTCAAATATTTATTACTTCTGAGCAAGAAGTCCCATTTTTATGTGCAATACACGACATAGTTAAAAAAATCATATATACAGGGTTTTTGTGGCACCTCAAGACAAGAATTATGTTTTATTTTCCACAAGAGGGCATAAAGGTCAATCCCACAAATAATCTTGTCCTATATGTTTACATCTTGCCAACCACACATGTATTTCAATAATAAATTGATAACACAAATATCTAGATAACAACCAACTAAACAAGAATCACAAACTAGGATAATTGTTCATAATCTATAATCTCAAGACTATCCACAATCACATAATCTCGACAACTAAACGAAGCCCTAATAAATAGGTACATTTTTGTCTTCCTGCCTATTTCTACCTATGTCATATTTCACACCACTTCATCAACCACATATGACAAGAATTTCTTTTTTATAATTTATAAATAAAGGTCTTTTGTACAAATCAAATACACGTCAAACACAAAAGCCTCCCTAAAGTTAAGAAAAAAGTTCAAGTAAAACCAGCAGTTCTCTCAAATCAGCTAAAAGAGATCCAATTAAAGTGTTATTCATGGAAATCATCCAATATGACATTTAATTCGCAATTAAAGCATTGAACTGATGTGTTAGCTTTTTTCCCAGTTCACATCCATGTTGATCAATATGATATTCAAGATGTAGAGATCATTCAAAATAAGGTGTTTAAGTTGTAATGAAGATGTTAGACTGGTAAATCGATGTTTTTCTACAAAGTAAATTAACTAATATCAAGTCCTTGGTATTCACATTATTCTTCACAGTGTTCATCGAATTCCCAATATTTTATTTGCAATCAAACTCTGAAACCTACAAATCAACGTTATGCGAGATTAAATCAAATTCTAAGAAAATCCAACCAGCAAACTCACTCCTGAAGTATTTGAATTTTCAATTTGCTATTTGTGAGGAGAAAAATCAAAAGCACTAATTTAAAAAAAAATATTATACCCACATTTGTTTATTTAAATTGTTTAAATTCTTGTTGGAGTGCCTTGAGAATTTTGTGCCCATTTAAATAATAAAAGGAAGACAAGTTGGGCACATAATTAATACGTTGTTTTCTTATACCAAGAGGGGTTTACTCCCTGGGCAAAAGATTGGCCACGTTGTGCATGAATTCCTTACCAAGGTGGACTGCTTTCATGGGCAAGATGGCCTCCATGTATGAAGCTTGCATGGATGTTGCAATTTTTATTTGAAGTGGAAGATACAAAGCCTTGTAAGCTACTTGAATTTTTTGCCTATAAATACCTAGGCCTAGTTTCATTGTTTGAATCTAAGAGAACAAGAAAAATTGAGAGCTTTGATAAGCAAAGTAGCAATATTCGTGAGGTTTGAACGATTACCGCGTTGGGAAACATTTGAGAGATATAATTCTTGCAAGACAATTGTGAGATTATTCTCTTGGGATTTTGAGTTTAATTAGAGAATATAGTAACTCTCTATAAATTTTATTATAGTGGAATCGTTCATCACTCGTGGACCTGGACTTATTCTTAGTCGAACATTGTAAATATCGCTCCATTTAATTTTCCTCCATTTTATTATCAACTTATTGTCACCAATGTACTATTTGATCCGGGTGCTGGCCTAACAATTCTATTATACTATTTTTCTTGTCTTTTTAAAATTATTTTAATTGAAAGTGATCTGTTACCATCAATCAATCAATCAATTACATCAATTATATATCATAATCAATCAATAATTCAAATGAAAAATAAATTATTACAATCAATGATTACAAAATAATAACGAAATAAAAATCACTATACAATAGAAAGAAACTAATACTTAAACTAGAATAACACCCACTTCTATGAAAAATTGAACGCAAGACTTTAAGATCATGTGACTTTTACCTTACTAGTAATTTTCTTGTCTTGATAAATTAAAAAAAACACCAAATTTGTATTACTCTCCTAATTAATATGCTAAATTACTTAAACCAAACCACCGGAGCACACGTGCAAATTGATCGAAGTCGCGATTTTCGTTTTGGTGGAGACTTTAAACGTGTTGCGCTTTTTCCCCCCCGCCGGGCTTATATGTTGAAAAAAAAAAAACACTCCATTCGTTTCTTTTTATTTGTCTTTTTAGTAAAATAAATTATTTCAAAATATTTGTTATTCTCACATTTCAAGATTGTATTTATTTATGTTTTTTAAATATACCTTTTAACTTTAATAAAGAATCATTTATAAATTCCTAAAAAAACCTTCAACAACTCATTAATTAGAACTAGCAGTAAGTGCACACCTAATGCGTGTGCAAATTATAAATGAGATATAATCTAATTTTTTGAATTAAATCTTGAATAAATGTAAAATTAAAAATTTATTAATTTTTTATTTGAATATATATGTTTAGTTGTATTGTATTTATTTGATTTATAAAAGAAGAAAAAAAATTAATTTAGATCAAATTAAATTATATATAGTTGAGAAAAACGCTTATTAACGACTGTTATAGAGATGGATTTTGTAAAATTTCCGTCACTAAATAGGTTTTCCACGGATTTATTGAGGGACGAATTCCGTCGCTAAAAGGTTGGTCGCTAAATTTAGTGAGGGATTTTTTCGTGGGAAGTTTCCGAGGGTTTTACTGATGGATTTAGGCGTCACAGCTAATGACAATTTTCGCTAATAGCCACGGATTAGGCACAGATTTTTTTCGTGGCTAAAATCTATGGCTATTAGCTGTTTTTCTAGTAGTGTCGGTTTTTGCTTATTTATTTAGTAGCATATATCAACGCTGCGACCAATTACCAGTTGGCTCAGCGGAATGAGGCACTTCATCCCTTAAACAACGTCCAGTGTTTGAATCCTAGTATTGTGAACGGAGCAACTGGATTGGGAGGGTTGACCCCATAATGGGCTTCTACAATACCCGATCCTAATTAGTTGAACAATGAGTCGAAATTGAGTGGTATATATATATCAGCAATGCAAAGATCCTTACAAAACAATTCATCATAAATTTAGTAAAATCTGTCAAAAAAAAAAACATAGTTTTATGACAAATTTGTCCGTCACAAATTAATCTACTAGTCAAAGTTTTCTTACTAATTTTTACTTTAGCTCTATTTTAATAAAATTCCATCATAAATCCATTATAAATGTCCAATTTATGCGACCTTGTCACAATTTTTTTGTTAATTAAACCAATATATATATATAATGCAATATATATAAGAAAACCAATCTCATGTTACTGATAAAGATTAAAATACTAAAAAAAATCTTATGTTTAATGGGGAAACTCTAGCAAATATTGGTTCCACATGACTTAGTGCTAATCGCGTCGCAAATGCATAATTACACTTATCATGTTATTATTGTATATTTTAGGAATAGTGACAATAGCTGACAAGTGTTGATTGTTGGGTTCCGCCATACTTGGTTTTTGTTTTATGGTAATTTGGATCTTCTGTTATAAAATCGCGTAGTATTTCTTTTATTACATATATCAATATAAGTCATGTCTATTAATTCACATTTGAGATAAAAGAGAGAGAGAGAGAGAGAGAGAGAGAGACTTATCATAAGAAAAAATCTAAAAACAATATTGCAGTAAAAGATATTGCACAATTTTGCCATAAAAGGTCCAAACTTATTTATATGGCATCTGGACTGTATATCAGTACGGATCTTCTGCTATAAAACGGTGCTACATCTTCTCTTACACTTATCAATAGAGCGGTTGAGATAAGGAAAAAGAAAAATTTAAGAGGATGAAAATTTTCTTTCCTTATCTTAATCGCTTATCAATACACGTGGTGTGTATTGATGAATGTAGGAGGAGATGTAACGCCGTTTTATAGCAGAAGATCCGGACTGATCCATATCATGGATATACACGTATTGATCTACATAATTGTGTTGGCGCAAGTGGATTGGTGGATATTTGTACTTCTTTAATGAACTATTTTTCCAAAAGTCAGAAGGATAGACACAAATAATAACACATTAATAAACGGGACCCTTCATGTTGAATTTTTTGGCGTACAAAACATACACGTACTTCGCATAATATGGAGTTGCTTGAAAAGGATGCAACTCATCAAAGATAAGGTGGACTTTCTGGATCTCAACAACCAACTAAACAGCGACCTACTCGTTAATTACAATACCTCTATTGCAAGATTTCATCTATAAATACCAAAGCCAATGCACTGATATTCTCATCCCAAAACATATTAATACTGAAGCTCAAATACACTTTGACAAAACAATGGCGTCCAAATTACTTGTTTTTTTTGGCCTTGCCTTTGCTACTGTTCTCATTACATCAGAAGTGGCAGCTAAGGAACTTGCTGAGAATTCCAATATAGTTGACACATGTAAGCATTTTCTTATCATTTTTTGTGAAATAAGTTACATTTTATTTAATTTTGTTACTATAAATATATATATATATATATATATATATATATGTTGCTATATTTTCTCCCAACGGCAGTTCGGATCCTCTCCATGCAACAAAATGTTTCATTTTTTCCTTCATTTATTAATACATATCGTGTGTATTGGTAAGCAATTGATATAAGGAAAAGAAAAACTTATAATATGATATGGAAAAATTTTTAAAAATTCTATTTTCTTATCTTAACTGTCCATCAATACACGTGGTATATATTGATGAATGAAGGAGAAGATGTAGCAATGTTTTGTAGCAAAGGATTCAAATTGCCCCAATGGACTTCATGTGTTTTTTTTTTTCCTCCCTTGAGGGTCAAAAAGTCAAGTGAAGTTTCATGTGTACCAATATTGAGAAATTAGAAAAATTTGTAGAACGAAATTTGAGATATTTCTAAACCACGGTATCAAAATCGAAAAGAGCTTAATTGATGGTACCAAAAACGAGATTTTCCCATATAGACATACTTAATATCCTCAAATGTAATGTCAAATGTTTTGTTATGTTAAGTCGTATGCTAATTAAGAGATTATATTAAAATATAAACATTACAACCTCTCACAAACAAAGATTTCTCACATGTTTAAATAAATAATTTGTTAATTTATTGGCTGTTTCAGCCAAGGAAGCTGAGGAGACAAATGGGGCTGTTGAAGATGCCAAATATCCTGGAGGCGGATACGGAGGCTACCCCGGTGGAGGCTATGGCGGCGGACGGGGTGGCTACCCTGGTGGCGGATACGGAGGCTACCCCGGTGGTGGCTATGGCGGCGGACGCGGTGGCTACGGCGGCGGACGCGGTGGCTACCCTGGTGGCGGATACGGAGGCTACCCCGGCGGTGGCTATGGCGGCGGACGTGGGGGCTATGGCGGAGGACGTGGTGGCTACCCTGGTGGCGGATACGGAGGCTACCCCGGTGGTGGCTATGGTGGTGGACGAGGTGGCTATCGTCGCGGACGCGGCGGCCACGGTGGTTATGGTGGTCAAGCCCAGCCTCAAAACTAAGTATCAACAAAATGTGCACAATGTATTATAGAATAGCCTTTGCATGAGAATATGAGCAATAACGTGCATGAATGATCTACGTCGTTCATGTTCCACATCCTTTGTGAGTGTAATAGTTTGTTGTTATATGCAATATTTTTATAATGCCAAGTTTAGCTCATCTTTGGATAATTTTGTGTGTATTTGTCTCCTAAAATAGACTTTTTTTAATTGGATTCCATAAATTTCAAGTTTTGAAATTATGTTACACAAAACATGATAATTATTAAATTAGGTCCCAATGCCTCATTTCAATTAAATATTGGATGGCAAAGTCACGTGCCATCCGCATGGCTGTTAAGTGAGGAAAAAAATAATGGGTTAGTTGCATTTTGATCCCATATTACTTGAAATTGTTTTTTTTTTTTTTAAAGAACTCCTATACAACAAATAAACAAAAAAACCCTTATATATATATATATAGACACACACACACACACACATATATATATATATAGAGAGAGAGAGACGAATATATATACATATATGTTCACACATAACTATATATATACATACCCACATATATGTCTAGATTGAGGGACAGAAAGAAATAGAGAAAGAAGAGGGAGAAGAGAGAATGAGAGGGTGAGAGATTTAGACATTGGGAATGGGTGGGAGTGGGTGGGTGTGGGGGTGTGAGGGTATTTCTTTTCCTTTTTTTCAAATATGTATGTATGTGTGTGTGTATATATATATATATATATTATATATACACTTCTATGTAAAATATAGATTGAAGGAGAAAGAGAGAGAGAGAAGAGAGAGAGAAGAGGGAGAGAGATTGAGAGGGGGACAGAGGGGGTGGGGGTAGGGGTGTGGGATTGAGGGTGAGGGTATTTTTGTCTATTTCTTACGCATGAGAATTTTATTTTTTTTTTGAAAATTTCAAATAAAGGGCGTTAAAATATAATAATTCATTAATTTTTTAATCCTTATTTGACAGCCACATGCATTATACTTGACTTTGTTGTCTATTATTTGATGAAAATCGACTCATGAGACCTAATTTAAGAAATTTCATATTTTGTGGGACATAATTCGAGAATTCGAAGTTGATGAAGCTCTATTTTTTTAAAAAAGATGTACTTTATAGAACAGATTGGACCTTTTTTCCCTTTGTTGGCTTGGTAAAATTCTCCATATATATAATCTGATTAATCTTTCTTAAGAAAAATAATACTACTTTATTTATCTACCTATCTCTCTCTGTCTACACATATACTACAGATATATCATATATACGAGTAAAGGGGATTAGTAAATACACTTCTAGAGATAGGAGAAAATCGTCTCTAAAGGTTTACAAATGAGAGAAAGTAAATCTATCGAAAATTCGTTTCTAAATTGACAAAACCCTTTTTGAATTCTTAACCACTAAATGGAAAAAAAGTAATATTATTAACAAGACTTAAAACTGGCAATATAAAAGTTGTCAACAATAATTGTATTAAGTGATAATATTTTTTATTTTTTCACCAATTAAGTTTTTTCAGTGACAATAATTTTTATGGTCTCATAATATCACTCAAATGTGACAAAAAAATAATGTTTTAGTTGTCACCATTGATAATTAATGATACACCTATAGTGACAATTTGATGACATCAAAAATTGTCATTAGAATTTTATGATAATATTTCATTGTCACTATGTTACCATAATAGATGTTATCACTCATTGTCAATTTTACTCTATGCTGTCACCACTGACATTACACAAACTATATTTCGTGACAGCATAAATTTATTGTCACTAAATATATATAATTAATGATAACTTTTTTTTTATTAATTGTTATATTATCACAAATTTATTTATTTTCTTGTAGTGAACTGTGACGGATTTGCAATAGATTTGTCCTTCGTGTTTGATTTGTTCAATTAGAGACAGATACTTTCCATCTAAAAGATTCCGTTCTAACTAGAAACTTTTTTACTAACCATCACCGCAAAATATTGATAGATGGGGGCCAATATCGAATAGAAATAAGAATTATTTTTTAAGTTATGACTAATGTTCTGAAAATCGGACCGGACATAGAACCGACGGCCTTACTGGTTATCGGCTCAACTGGTTCGATCGGTTCGACCACCGATTCAATCAGTGTGACGTCATAAATATGTAATAATTATTAAATTAATTTTTTTATATTAAAAAAATTATAAATATATAAAAAAAATTAGAAAAAATTCAATACTAATAAAAAAAAATAAAAACTCATTCTATGCATGCAAGTATAGCATCAGCAAAAAATTAAAACTTTATACAGCAAAATCAGGTGTTAACAAAATAATTTCCACCTCCACCCCAACAAAATAATTATGAGAAAATATTATGAGTATAAAAAAATCATTATAAAATACAAAATATTTTACCAAAAAGTCTAACACTCCCACGTGTTGTAAGTGTTGATCTTTAAGAAAAGACTCCAAAAGTTCCCGGTAACAACAGAGAAAAAATCTAACCAAAAATAATTCTCTCTCTACTCATCTCTCTCTCTCTCCAAAACCCAGATTATTCCGTCTTCTTCTTCCATTTTTTTTCCCTAGTAAATCTCAATCAAGACGCATATTTCTTCCATCCATCTTCTTCTTCCGTCTTTTTTTCCCAATGAAGTCTCAATCAATACCCAGATTTCTTCCATCTTCTTCTTCCGTTTTTTTTTTTCTAATAAAGTCTTAAGACAGATCTGCAAATCGATCTCAAGCCAGATTTCAAGCCAGAGTTGATCAGCAGCGCAGCTTCTCTACTTCGTGGTGGCGGACCTCGTAGCCACCGTCTCCTTCGACCGCAAGCAACAACGCTGACGGCTATGAGCGCTCACATCTTAAAGCGTGGCTCTCTGATTCTCTTTCAACCGCGAGCAACAACGCCGGCAGCAGCTAATGGACGGCGCAAAAATTCTTTTGCAATCAGAAAGATAGAAAAAATTCAATTAAAAAAAAAATTGCGGCCTGCCGATCCGATTCATGAACCGGGACCGGTTCGACCGATTTTTAACCGGTATTTGCCGGTTCTCAGCTAGCCGATTCACTCCCGGTTTTGGAGTGCGATTCGTACCGGACAAGGCGCCGGTCCCGGTCGGACCGGCCGGTCCGGTCCAGTTTTGAAAACATTGGTTATGACATTCAATCTAAGGAAATTATGATTAGTAAAATTAAAATTGAACAAGAGTCGAGCTATATATGGCACAAGAAATGGTATATATTTCCCCTACAATTTTTACAAAGAGATGTAATGATGTATTGTCCTCGTATAGGAGTTTTCCTTTAAATGAATGCTGTGTGTGGTAAAAAATACCAATTAATTATTGCAAATTAAGTTGGCAGGATTAATTTGGTCGATCCAAAATTTCCTTTTAAACGGTTCACTATTTTAAAAAAAATTGTTCTCATTGATATATATCATATATGACACTTCAAAAAATATTGGAATTATGCACTAATCTTGGTGTTTGATAAAAAATGCTAATTAACATTTCAAGAAAATAAGTCAATCGGTGATACTATAACAAGTGATAATGAAAAAATTGTTATTAATTATATATATTTAATGACAACAATGTATGTTGTCACGAAACATAGTCTGCACAATATTAATGGTGACAACATAGTGCAACATTGACAATTAGTAACACACCTCTAGTTACAATTAGTGATAATGGAATATTGTCACAAAATCCTAACAATTTTTTGTATCACAAAATTGTTATTATAAGTGTATCACTAATTGTTAATAATGACAACCAAGACATTAATCTTTGTTACTATTGAGTTGTGACAATTAATACGAAATTGTTGTCACAAAAAAAAAAACTTAATCAGCGACAAAATATAAGATATTGTCACTTAATATAATTATTGATATCAACTTTTATATTGTCACTTTTATATCTTGTCACTAATATTGCTTTTTTTGTAGTGACACTCTATTGAGCTTAAATGAAAATATATTTTTCATAACATTATAAAACATCAAAATAGTTTACTATGACAATAAATTATGTTGCATTTTGTTAGTGTCTCCAAATGATAAATATGACAATATTCATCTATAGAGATAATATTTTAAAGTGTTCCAATATACGTTTTTCTTAGTAGTAATTGTTAATTGTAAAGTATCGCAATTGTACAACTGCCAGGGGTACAAAGGGTAATATGGAGAAACTGTTAGGGGTACAATGTGTAATATTTATTCTCTGTTAGTAGTTGTTAGTTAGGTTTCAATTGTTATAGTGATACACTAGTTTGCTTGAACCTTGTGTAGCTTAGCTTTACTTTCCTCTTCAAATCACTTTCTGTATAAAGCACTGTGTATACATTATTTTGTGGCGATTGAATAATGAAAAATATCTTCTCCAAATCTTTTCTTTCTCTAGTCTCATAGAATTTCAGATGGTATCAGAGCTTGCATACTTCCCTTGGACTAGTCTTGGCATATCCCTAGGGAGGCAACAAGTAAACTTCTTCGTCAAGATGGCCGTGCAAAAAAGCGTTATTGATATCTAGTTGGTGTATAGGCCAACCATGCGCAGTGATGAATTACTACTTGAGTCTAGGAAGAAGGTTCTTTAACCACTGACACATTAGCCAAAAACTGAAGATAGAAATCAAAGAAGATGAGAGAATCCGAGTTAAGAGAGAGAAGTGGAAACAAGGTCTAAATTGTTAGACATAGTCCTGTAACCAGGTTGGTGGCCGTTTAGTGCTACTACTGGACCTCAAAGGAGGTATGCAATTGTTAACACCTTGCTCTGTATGGCCTGGATTGGATGAGGAAGGAGCAAGAGGAATAGGAACAGAAGCAAGAGGTGGAGTAGTGTGATTAGAGGTGGAATCATCAATGACCAAATGAAGACAAGGAGAATATTGATAAAAAAGTTTTTTTATTTTCTTTTGATATAATCATATCGGGATACCCTATAAATGTCAAACGGAAAACACCCCCCACACACGCACACACTCATTCAAAGGGAAAGGGGTAGAGGATAAGAAGATTCGAACTCAGGACCTCCCTAATACCACATTCACCCCTACCACTCGGCTTTGAGCCCAATGGAGAGATTTATAAAAAGTTGGAGGTGAGTGATAAGGAAAAGGATTCTCATCCAAATAAACATCCCTAGAATAAAAGTTTAGTACGAGACTGTAAATCATAAAGCTTGTAATTTTTTTGCCTAGATCCATAACGAAGCATGATGCCTTTTAAAGTTCTAGGTGCAAATGTGTCCTTGTGAGGAATGTTATTAACTGCATAGCATAACTAAACACCTAAAAGTTCTGAGTTGGTGGTAATCTGGAATTGTGTGACACAGAACCTCATAAAATAAACTCTGATTATAATGTGTGTAGCACGTAAACGAGAGTCTGTGTGGACATGATTTCTAATGAATGATACCTCTTCGCAAAAATAGTTGATGACATTGAGAATTAACAAACTCTATCCCATTGTCACTTCTGAGTTCTGATGACTTGATTGTGTAATTATATTGAGTATGGACCAGGTTAAGAAATGTAGAAAGTGTGATGGAAACGAGTTGTTTGTGGGCTAGAAGATATGTCCAAGTGCACCTACTACAATCATCAACTATAGTTATAAAGTAGTGTGTGTAACGCAAATTTCGAGTCTATTAAATTAAAAGACAAGAAAAATCGTACAAATTGAATTTAATGAAATTATTGAAAATAAAGTGGGTACAATCTCTAAACTTGATCCTCTAATTCTTCCTTTACGAATTTGAAATTTAAAAATTCAAATACTTCCGGAGCGGATTTGGTGTTTTGATCTTCTTGGAACTTGTTTTGGTCGTCAATAACATGATTCGTAGGCTTTGTAGCTTGATTACGAATCAAACGCCAAGTTTTTCGATGAATGCCGCGAAGAACGCTACGAAAACCGTTGACTTGCTGTATGTTTGGCGAGAACGCCAATTTGCTGGCTTAGCACCTTATCTGCAGATCGAACGCCTTGATTTGGTTGATCTTGGTGAAGAATGCCAGGAACTTTGCCTTGTGTATTTGATTTGGGAAAATGTTGATTCACTGGCTTCGTACCTTGATTGCGGATCAAACGCCTGAATTTGATGATCTTCGTGAAGAACACCAGGAACTTCAACTCGATCACTTCGAATCTTCTTGAGAGAATCGCGAGATTTCCTTCGTTTCTCTTGCTTCGAAGACTTCTTATGCTTCGATGTGTGCCTGTCTGTGCCTTTGGCTTGTAAAGAAGACTCCTATTTATAGGTGTAGAGGAGAGTCTCTTGTCATGTTTACTTGATGAGATGGCGCAATTTGATTGGCCGGTTCAAATTTGCTAACAATTCATTCCCTTAATGAAAAAAATGTGATTTGAATTGCCTAAAATAATAATACCTAAGATATATGTTTGCAAGATATTATTTTATTTGCCAAAATAATAATACCTAGCATATAGGTTTGCAAGATATTATATTTATTACCAAAATAATCTAATTTGACACTTGGCACCATTTGATTGGCCAAGAAAATATATATTAAAATATTAATTAATTAACCATTTTATTTAGGAATTAAATTCAATTAAATTCCGAATATAAAAATAGCAAATATAATAATGATATTTAATATATTATTTGTCACATGTCGGTATTTAATTGGCCGTTAATTTAATTTGTCTACAGTGTGACCCATATATAGTCAGTTTGAACCGTCCTTTTCCTTTCTAACTTTCTAAAAGGAAGGCCCTCGGATTACGCCACAGTAGCTTTGGTCAACGTCTTATAAAGACCCTAAAGATCAAGGTGTAGGAGTTCAATAGAATGAGAAGTTTGTATACAGCTTCTAAAAAAGGGTAACCTTTACCATTTAGAAAGGTGGCATGTTTCACAGTGATCAGAAGTTTTTTACGAGCCTTTCAAAAGAAAGGGCAAATATTGCATGGTGCTGGAAGAAGAATGGCCCAATCTTTAATGCCAAACATCAAATGTAATAATTTTATTGCCAAAAATCGAGTCATTATATGAATAGAAGCAGACAGAATCTCGCAAGTGGATGTTTCATATTGATTCTGTTAAGCATTGCAAGTACTAAAACTGTAACTATCAGAAAGTTAAGATTTAGGGAAGGAGGCTGTGGCATAGGACATAGAATTAGAGACAAGAAAAGAGTCTTTACCTAATATATATAGAGAACCAAGGACTTTTCCAATGGCCACCACCATCTTAGTCCTCTGATCCTGTAGAGTACAATGAGAAGCAAAGAATTTGAAAACAACATTTGACGTTTTGGTTAATTGACTAACACGTATACGATCAATATAATAGTGATACAAGCAAAACAATACAAAAAAATGATATTACAAAAATAACAAATTACTCTCTGCTCCAAAAGAAGCAAATACAGTGAGTAATGAATCACTTTTACAAAAAATTACTTAATAAGAAGTTTTTAACAATACGCAACAAAATTGACATAAATCCACATAAAGACATATAATCAAAACTCAAAAATTATTAAAATAATTTTTTCTCCTCTCGCTTTGTTCTCACAATCAAAAAATATATTTAAAGCTCAAGAAATATCTTTTCTTTTTTCTCCACCATCAAATTCCCTAAATCACTCCCAATTAAATTTCAAGTTTCAAATTAGTAAGAACCTATCATGATTCATATCAACATTAATCGTAAAATTCAAATTTCTGCACAAAAATCAATTACAAAAAAACAAAAGAAATAAATAAATGTATAAATTCTAAAATTAGTTTACAATACCTTCTTGTACGTAGCTTTTGAAGAAAAAAGTTGAACTACAGAGCTTGTTTATTTTTCTGTTCTTATTTCAAGAGAAAGAGAAAAAAAAATTCTAATAGGATTTTTGGTATTTTAATTGGAATAGAAAACAAAAGTAAAAGCTAATAGAATTTTTAGTATTTTAATTTGAAGAGAAGACGGAGAAAAGAGGTGAGCGAGAAAGGAGAGATTTAATTAATTATATATGGTAAATGAAAATTGGATAAAAATAAGTCACCAAAAATAAAATAGAATAGAGAAAATTAAAATTTTTATTATATAAATAAAAGTCAATTTTTTTTTTGGGGCGTGGGGGGTTGAAATTCTAATAAATATATATACTAAAAAATGAATTTTAAAAAATTGAGGGGGGCAACCGCCACCCCTGCTCTGCTTGGCTCCATCACTGTTGAAACTTAAATTGATCATTGATGAACTATATCATATGAGCTTGAGTTTTGATCACGTAAATTTTGAAAAAGTAGGAGAGTTTTTTTTTTCTCCTAAATGCGTATATCATTATCCATGCACGTACACCTGTTAGTAGGGGTGGGTGTGGTTTGATTTTTGTCGGGTTTAGGTTAATCGAGTCGGGTACTCGAAAAATTGGGTGCCCAAAATAATTACCCGAACCGAACGTGGATTTTTTTTTTTTTTTTTGATACCCAAAATCAGATTTTCTTTTCTTTTATTTTATAACTTTAAAAATGAAATGTCTTCAAATCAAGGTAGGGGAGATGGTCTAGATGAGGGATGCAAGTAAAATTTTGGGTACCCGATTCATTTTTCAGATTATTAATTTTTTTTGGGTACACGATCTGAAAATATCCATTCATAAAATTCAAACACTAACATTACACTCTCCATCCCTTTAAGGCGAAATACATATCTATAAGGCTAAATACCCTAGAGAAGAAAATAAAAAGTCGGAGAGTTAGATAGCTAATGAATTTAATTTCGTCACTAAGTACTGTAGTTAAAGACTTCCACAAACATTATTCTCATCCTCTCAATGAAAGTTCCATTTCCTAATTAAAGAACCTTTCTTTTCCTGAAATCATTAATTTGTAATCATTACTTCTACGTTTGCAAATACTTATAGCATACTCTTAACTATTACGCTTTAGTTATATCTGAAATTTTTTGTTAAATGTACCATTATTAATCAAACATGAACATTCAAATGTGGGAGGGATTTAACATTAGATTAATGGTTGGGGATAAGTTGCTGATAACGTTACAGTTATAAAAAATGATAGTTTTCAATTTTAATTTAATTCAGATTTAGTGAAACGAGATTATTTTTTACCAAGATATTATTCCCGTTCATATTCTCTTCAGCAAACTCTGGAAGAAATTGCTCAATTGGATCAACGGGCATCTCACGTCGGATGTAGTTATGCAAAAGACAACAAGCAATAATGATACGGTTTTGGGTCTCTATAGGATAGAATGAGTTGCTGCGTAAGATCACCCAACGAGTTTTAAGTGCTGCAAATGACCGTTCTATTAGATTCCTAGCTTTCGAATGCCTTAAGTTGAAAAGTTCTCGTGCATTTTGTGGTCTAGCAGTCCCAGTTCCCCACTCCTTCAAATGGTACCTAACACCTCGATATGGAGCCAAGAAGCCTTCGCCATTTGTATATCCGGCATCACATAAATAATAGTGACCTGTAACCAAGATTGGATATATTAACTTACTATTTACAAAAAACAAATATAATAAGCATTGACAACAAAATGAAAAATACAACTCATTCACTACTAACCTCTTGGAACTTTTAAACCGTTTGGTCGTATGATGGCATCATGTAACACTCTGCCATCTGCCGCGGAACCCTCCCAACCGCTCAAGACGTAAACAAAATTCATCCTCCTATCACACGCTGTGAGAACATTCACACAAATCTCCCGTTTACGTGATCTATACTTAGCTTTGTCTACCTCATTGACTCGAACCGGAATGTGAGTCCCATCCAAAGCTCCAAGACAACCCTAAGAAGGATTTTCAAACATGAAGTTCAAATTGCATGTTAGATGAAGAATCAAGATAAACCATATGTTGAGAAATATACAGTTGTTCATATTACATCAAGGAAAAAACATAAATGTAAGCCAAACAAAGAATTGTTTACCTTAAACCATTTCCAACGCTCGTCCGTGCTATCAGCAGGTACTGGCTCCGGGTTGGCAATAAACATTGGATATAATTTCAGTATTGCCATTAAAACATTGTTGAAATAGATGCTCACGGATCGGCCAGACCGCTTAAAGGCTTTCTTGACCACTCTTACACTACTAGAAAAAAGGCATTTAGCCACGGATTTTAGCCACGGATTTGGCAAAAAATCCGTGGCCAAGGAGATTAGCCACGGATTGACCACGGATTAGCCACGGATTTTTTCCGTGGCTAAAAGTGGCGTGGCTAACCTTCGCCACGGCTTTTTAGCCACGGCTGGGCTTAGCCACGGGCAAACCGTGGCCAACTTTGGCCACTTTTTTCTAGACATGGCCTAGCCGTGGCTAACAGCCACGGATTAGCCACGGTTTGGCCGTGGCTAATCCGTGGCCACTGGAAAAAAAAAAAAAAAAAAAGCTAATTACACCCAAACCCGCGGCCAACCCAGACCCGCGCCCCAACCCGGACCTGAAACCCGCGTCCCCAAGCTTTTTTTTTGCGCTCAAGGAGATTCGAACACGAGACATTAATGTTATAAATGGAGCATGTAACCGTTGCGCCAAGGGAGTTCTTTGGTTATTGATTGATTTTTTTTATACTTAAACTATATTGTTACAATATTTTAAACTTAAATTATCTAATAAATTTCATTAGTTTTATCAATTTTTTTAATTTAATTTTAGTAATTTTTATAAATTATTAACCAATTATTTTTTTAATTCGTGATAATTTGTCAATATCTTCGTATATGTGTGGTATTATATAATATATGTCAAGTATATATATCATATATATATATATATATATCAATATATGTATCTATTTTAAGAACCCATTACCTTGCTTAAGGGCTTTGCGTCATGTTTTGGTACCCAATGAACAAATTCAAAGACTTTTGTACCATTGAGGTGCAATTAATGGAGAAGATGAGTTACAAAGAAATAAAGACGGGTTCGGGACGAAGTATATGACGTTGTATAGCTTCCTCATGTGGGCTAGCTGATATAGTAGTGCCGTGGGATGAGAGCAGTGGTGGTGAGTCACGCTAGGTGTTTGGATTTTAGTCTGAGTCGGGTGAAGTAAAATGGTAGTTGATGCTTTAATTATGAGAAAAGAATTCTTTACTTGTTTAACGAAACACTTGTTTAAAAATACCTCAATAGTATAGTAATTGAGGCACTTATATAAAAAAAGTGTTTACAGAAAATAATTTTTGTTTATGTTTTTTATATATTAAAATTACAAAAAATAAGATAAAATAAAATTTTATATGATGACATTAAAAAAACAAGTGCCAATGAGGCTTTCCGCAACTAAACACTAGGCTTCCTCATCCCCCGCCAATAATTACATAATTAAGAAAATGGAAAAGGGTACTTAAAGGGCGTTTGATTAAGCTAATTTGAAATAATTTATAAGCTTTTGTATTTTATAAATGTTCTACAAACTTATAAGATGTTATATTGTCCCTAAAAGTTGATAAAAGTGATGGTGCAACTTATTATAAAATGTTAGTAATGACAGTTTTGTAATTAATTAACTCAAAATCAAATAAACTTGTTAAAATATTTAAAACAAGTGAGCAACTTCTTACTTCTTGCAAAAGAGCTTATAAGCTTTTAAATATTTTATTTTACTAGCTCGTTGTCTAAAAAATTTTACCAAACTCTTTGTAACATCATATACACTCTCAAACATTTTTTAAGATATTTTAGACAGGTTAGACACAACGACACCTCAATCATGGCACCTGAATACGTACACAAACTTTGAACTTCCAACATTACCCTTTTGGAAGCAAGAATGGATGTTTGACCATAATGAAATGCCTATTTTGCCCTTGATGGGGTTTTTTGGTTCTATTATACATATTTCAATATTTTTTAAAAAAATTAAATCTTTTATATAATATATGTAAACATATACTTTAAAATATATAATTGTGACATAAAAATTATATTTAATAAATACAAAATAAATAAAAATATCTTATAATATTATAAACTTTGTTTTTATAAGTACAAAATATTATTTCCCTTTACTTTTTTCTCCGTTTTCCCTTTTCCCTTTCCTTGTGGTTTTCTTTTTCAGTCTTCCCAATTCCTCTCTCTCTCTCTCTCTCTCTCTCTATTGCTCTCTCTCTCACACACACACGCACACTCACAATCGCCACAGCCTACCACCGTCTGCCACTGCCACCACACAAAGATCAACTGGGAGAGAGAGATCGAGAAGGAAAGGGAGACATCGGGAGGGAGGGAGGTAGGGAGAAATAGAGAGATCGGGAGAGAAACCCATCTACCACCCATTGCTATCCTTCGTCGTCGCCCCACCACCGTCCGCCACTGCCACCTCACAGAGAGAACCAAAGGAGAAGCAGGGAGAGAGAGAGGAGAAAATGAAGAAGAAGAAGAAGAAGAAGAAGAAGAAGAAGAGGGAGAGGGGGAGAGAGAGATAGAGAGAGATTGGGAGAGATTGGGGGAGAAATTGCTCTGCTGCTGTTGGCCACCACCATCGCCCCTGCATACCAACCAACTGGGAAAGAGAGAGAGAGTTGATAAAAAATTATAAGGAAGGAAAAAAAAGAGAAAAGAAAAGGAAGGGTATTTTGGGTTTTTCATTTTAGTTTTTTTTTTCTTTATTTTTTTTGCCTAAATCACTTAAGGGTAAAATTGACTTTTCATCAATATAACATAGAACCCCCTCAATTTAGGAGATAATTGTAATTTTTCAAATGGTAAATTACGACAAACCTCCTATATTTGACCTCGATTGCACTTTACCCCCCCCCAAACCTTTGCGTTTGAGTGGAACCACCTCCCAACCTTTATAAGTTGTGCACCAATATCCCCTAAACATGAATCCGATGGAATCTATGCGAATATTATGTCCACCTTGTTGCACGTGCCCCCTAACATGTGACCTAGATTGCACTTCACGCCCAAACCTTTGCGTTTGAGCGGAACCACCTCCCAAACTTTATAAGTTATGTGATGATACCCCCTAAACACGATTCCAGTGAAATCTACACGAATATTATGTCAACCTTGTTGCATGTGCCGCCCGCGTGCCTTTTTTAAGGGTATTATCGATATTTTCTTTTATTAGTTGGGTGTAGAATGAACAATTGCTCTCTAACCCCACTAAAAATCAACTATATTTGCCTCTTCCTTCTTTATTTACAAACCCTAATCTGCCATTTTTGGATTTTTTAGGCTGTTGGAGGTTGCAATTTCTTCACTTGGATTGATCCTCCCGTGTGTGAATGATATATACCCAGTTATCTTATAACAATCGCATGTAATCACAAAATAATAAAACAAATCTACCCACACAAAACTCGATAGAATGCACCACATATTTACATATTTTGAGAAATAACACATACAAACTCACCATAATCTGGAATATTTTTTCCCCGAGGGATTTCATCGTCTTTCTTTCTTAATTTCCACGACATTTTTGCCAAGCTCGATGATTCTATAGAGGAGATAAAGTTTTTTTTTTTTGGGGGGGGGGGGGGGTGAACTGCTATGAAATGTCCTAGCTTCTTTTAATCTGATTTATTTTTCTTGAAACGGGAATATTTTTTATTAAAAGAAAATATCAATTATGCCTTTAAAGAAGTCGCAATGACGGCACGTGCAAGAAGGTGGACTGAATATTTGTATAGATTCCAACGGAATTATGTTTAGGGAGTATCGACGCACAACTCATAAAGGTTGGGAGGTGGTTCCACTCAAACGCAAAGGTTGGGGGTGAAGTGCAATCGAGGTCAAACGTTGGGGGGTACGTGCAACAAGGTGGACGAAATATTTGCGTAGATTCCACCGGAATTATGTTTAGGGGGTATTGACACATAACTTATAAAGGTTGGGAGATGGTTCTGCTCAAACGCAAAAATTGGAAGGTGAAGTGTAATCGAGGTCAAACGGTGGGGAGTTCGCTGTAATTTACCCTTAATAGTTTACTGTTCTTTATTTTCATAGGCAAATTTTTAAATAAAACAATGTATAGCTTTCATATGAATTATAAAATATTTTTCCACTTATTTTAGTTTTATTTTTTATATAAAAAATAATTTTTTTATTAATTACTTAATTTCTAAACTTCAATGTTTGTTCCTTTTAAGTTTATATGGGGCCAATTTTTTTTAAACAGATTTTAAATTTTATTGAATTCGAATTCGATATCAATGAATAACAATTAAATGTCAATTCATACCGAATTCGAATATTAAAAAAATTAATTGAATTTGAATTCGAAGTTTTCATATTTGATGGAGATCCATACCTACACGTTTCTGTCTATTTAATTGATGTGTCCGATATGCAGCTGACTTTAGCCTCAAAAATCTTGGACGGGGGATCATATTTCAGTCTCACGGAGTTGACTCAGCTAACCTGTCGGCTTGGACGGGGATCATATTTCAGTCTCACGGAGTTGACTCAGCTAACCTGTCGGCTTGGACGGGGATCATATTTCAGTCTCACGGAGTTGACTCAGCTAACCTGTCGGCCCAATAAGTCCCTCTCAGAGCTTTAAATTCCATGCACCCGGCAGTTAAGTTGACCAACAAGTGGACAAAAGACAACGACTGTAGGGTTCCAAAATTTCCTTCTTTTGGATAATACGAAAGAGGGAGGATATATGCTATTTAGTTGAGCTATATTTAATTAAATTTTTAATAGTTGAATAGAGTATTATGATATAATATTTTTTTTAATATTTTTTGATATTATTATATTTAATTTTAATGGTTAAAAATATCAGTTGAGCATAACTCAACTAGATAGCATGAACAAAACCGAGAGAAGGATACCATAGGGAGGGGTAGCTTTAAAATTCTAGAAATATGTACTGGAAAAAGTATTTTTTCCACTAACAAAAAATTATAATAGAAAAATTTTATTATATATATAAATATTTATGATGACTTTGTAACAGAATTATATGAAAATAAAATCAAAACAACAATTATTAACAAAATATTTAATAATAATTTATGATGAAGGCCATCAAAAGTGGACTTTTGCAAGTAAGAGTTAGTGCGCTTTAATGTAGAAAATAACTTTTTTAAACCTCAATTGATCTGAATGAAATTAAAAAATTAGAATAAAAGGCCCTGTGATGAAAATTATTGGCATACTTCCCCCACTACCATTGTCATGCGTAGGGGTGTCAAATTTGGACCCGACCCGATGACCTGATAATGACCCACCTGAAAAAATTCAGGTTTGGGTTGAGGGTTTTCGGGTTCGGGTTGAATCGGGTCGGACCCGAAAACTGACCTGAAAAATAATTTCAGGTCGGGTTGGGTTTCGGGTCGACCCGCGAACCCGAAAAAAAAAAAAAGGTCACCCAAAACCCGAACCCAACCCGAATAACCCGACCCACCCAAAATGTGGGTACTATAAATTGTTTTTTTTTTTTTTTGTCCAAACCCTACATCAGTTTTCAGATCAATCCGCCGACAAATTCACAAAGGTTTGCTCTCTGTTCTCTCTCTCTCGTTCTCAGCTCTCTCTCACTTTCTATTACTAGAGCCTCTTTTGTTCTCAGTTATCTCACAGACTCACAGCTTCTTGTTCATTTATGCTCTATTATTGTACACACATTTCACAACCCCATCTACTGCTCTCTCTCTCTCAAACACACGCACACGCAGAGAAATACCCTTTGGCAGTTGCCACTTTAGCTAGCGATCCATCTTTTTAATTTCTTGAATCATCTCTGCTAGTGAGGGATTGAAAGTGTGGGAGTATGTCATTTTCAAGTGAAAAATCATTTAGCTTTTGACAATATGAGTTGCAACAGTGGAAAAGTAATAAAAAAGTTGTAAATAGAAAACATATGCCAACTTGTGGTTTTCAGGTTTTGCCTATTCTGTTGATATTGTTAGCTCATGAGATTGGGTGCATGTTTGGCTATATTGATATGACCTTACGACTAATCATTGGTTAGATTTTTTTTTCATATTTTTAGTAGTGTATTTAGCAATTTTTTTGTTATAAAAAATTGAAAATTTTTATTAAAAAAATAGGTCAGGTCGGGTTGGGTCGGGTCAAATCGGGTTATTGGGTGACCTGATAACAAATCAGGTCAACCCGAACCCAACCCGAACCCAATAAAATCAGGTTCGGGTTGACTTTTTCGGGTTGAGCATCGGGTCGGGTTCGGGTTGGGGGTTTTCATGTTATACCCTTACATCAACCCGACCCGAACCCACCCGACCCACCCGTTTTGACACCCCTAGTCATGCGCCCCCCAAATAGGATGCCTCCAGGCACCTGCAAGTACCCTTACTATAAGCATGCCTTCTGTTGGGGTGCCACACTCTATGGGGTTTGGTGGATTGGCCCTTGTAGGCTTGGCTATAGGGAGGGCTTGCGCCACTCTTCAAACAAACCATTCCCCGGCAACCACCTATATCTGTTCAAACCGGTCATGAGGAATTCAACCGCTTGAGAAAGTATATGTAAATATGTATATATGGAATGAACGCCAAGCATATGATGAAAATGAATCTATAACTCAGGATAGCCATACATAAATTAATAAACCCTAGACTGAAATACTTTCCTAGATGGTAAGTTGGCTACCTGCATGATTGTTTTCTAATGCTTGAAATAAAAACAAAAAAAAATATTATTTGCGGGGTAGAGGAGTAAATGGCTAAAAAATTGATTACAGCATCTGACGCTAAGTTTAGGGATGGCAATAGGCCCGGGTTGGATCTGAACCTAGACCTGGGGCGGGTTTTTTGAACCCCCAACCCCACCTCGAGTCTTCATTTTAAAACCCCGGACCCACCAACCTGCATTATGTTTATATTTTTTATTTATTATTTTATATAAATTTATATAATATATATAGACACTTTATATATAAAAGTATATATTATATAAATAATCACATAAAAAAGTAAATATGCTATTCCTATGTATAAAAATAATTATCTAATATTAGTAGTTAAGTTATAATTTCTAAATATTTCCAAATAAATATACGATAACGATATTTAACTTTTCAAAAGTTAAAATATGTTCATAGAAATTTATAAATAATTAGTACTGTGGTAATAATATTATTTTTTTCATGATTAGATAGTTATGATAATATAATTTTTTTTTAAAAAATATTTCTTTTAATTATTTAAGTAGATTACTGACTGCAACAATTAAAGATTGAGGAAACAAAAGACAACAAGCTCAGAAAGAAGGCGAATCTTGGTTATTTCTCAGTAGTATCAATCCTTGTCTGGCTCTGCAAACACCTCCACTGGCTAACAAAATTAGGATCCCAATCAATTCAAGGCAAAAGAAAACTACCAGAATCACCCAGGCGTTTCGGATGTCAATTCCTTACATATTCCGTGGTCAGAAGTATCAGAAATAATCTCATAAATGGGTACAGAAAGTAAATGTATTGCCATAAAAATGGACCAAGTAGTCATACATTAATTTAACAAATCAAGAAGAGAACTGTCTATTTGTATCAAGACATGAGTTTGTCCTAATACATATCCCACACATAAATTATTTACAAAGCAACCTAGTTCTCTACTCAATTCAAATCATAATTAGCTGGATTTGCCAATGCTCGACTCGGTTTGGGATAAAAATTAGCATAATGGGCTTATGATAAACCCACAAAATGAAACCTTGGATATCAATTATTTTCAAGAGTCAAATAATTATTTGCTTTCTAAAATAGCAGCAAGACTAAAAAAAAATTAAAAAGGTGTACTCCCCAATAAGATCTAATTTCATAATTGAAAAAACAAAGATCTACAAGTTCTACATCTAACTGAACAAGAACCACGATCTAGATAAATTAGACTAGTGGGAAAAAAAAAATCAAACCAAATCCCAATTCTAAACAGCTATGAACTGTTTACAAACTCGAATGAGATCATATCATTTAAAAAAATAAAAAAAAGCCAAAAAAATGGATATACACAGCTCCTTCAAGGCTTTGGGAAAGCATGTTCAAACTCACCATCAGTAGGGTTCATATATGTCTTTCTCTTGGGATAATTAATTCTCTAAAGATTGTTATGATCTTTGGATTCTCGAGCTTGATCCCATGATGCTGTGATCTCATTTTCCTTATCAGGTAAGTACTCAGAGAGGGAAGGCTACATGGGATCAGAATATGCACCTGATATGAACCTAAAGATGGTGACTTGGTGCTTGTTGGAAATGTTCCAAGGGAGTAAGTTCCCCGCTCTATCTCTATGACTCTCTCTATTAACCCTGCACACAGACACAAACTTCTTGCATTTTGCAATGTGTGTTCTGCAGCATGTTTGTGCCATGCCGCAAGAGACAGAGAATAATGACATCACCAAAGAAACTCGCGTTTAAAATTCCCTTGTAAGTTGTAATCATCAGCTTTCCGGTTTTCTCCAGACCTCACTTGAGAGGTTTCGACTGAAAAGCCATCTATAGTAATTACAGTTCTCTTCATATTCATGACAACACGAAAATCTTGGTAGTTTCCAGATCACGAAATGTTAATGGTTTTGCTTGTAATCAACCCTTGCAATATTTGGTTCCATGGAGGGATTTTTGGTTCAAAGCACCATAAAGCTAAAAGCCAAATGTATTATTAGTTTTATTCTTCTCTAAAACAATTCACAGCCCAACGAATTAGCAATAAAATCTAGACATTAAGGCCCAGAGATCCTAACATTAACATCTTAAACATTCTCAGCTATGAATATTATCAATAAATCAAGGAGGCCATTAGAAGCAAAAACAGCATCAGTCTTCAGATTCAGTTTGAATATATGGGACACAAGATAGACACAGGGCAAGGTCAGTGGTGCAAGACAAATATCTTTGGCCCACTCCTTCGATTAAGGACTGTTTAGCAGAAGAAGAACAATCAGTTCCAAGAGGCATGCTTGGACTCGAATAAGAGGATTATTGACTCGCTGCGCGCAATACAAGACAAAGGCAAAGAGACAATATAGACACAGGGAAAGGGCAGTGGTGAAAGCCAAACATCTTTGTCTCACTCTTTTGATTAAGGATTGTTGAGCAGAAGGAGAACAATCAATTCCAAGAGGCATGCTCGGCCTCGACTAAGAGGATCATCCACTCGTTGCCAACAATACAAGTCGCACTTAAGAAAAAGGTGAAAAAGGAAAACAGAAAACCACAATTCAGCACCCTTTCAGCTTCAGAATCCACTAAACTCTAAATTTACAATTGCACACACTGAGAAAAAGTTACAAGAAACAACAAAACTAGTGACTCATTATGTAGTTAAAGATCAAAAAAGTCAACAAAAGTTCATTCTTTGAAGCATTTTGAGACTTCCTTACCATCTTCATAAAATTTAATTTCCAAGGGAGCACACAAGTGGTTACCCATTTCCCAGAACATTCCCTTTTGGAAGAAACATAGATGAATACCTCTTCAGGGAAAAGAAATGCTAATTTCATGTTCTTTCCATTTTTGAACAAAACCGATGTCAGTATGGAAACTCATTTGTCTGGATAGAGGAGACAAAACAGTACTCTTTTTTACTTGGTTCACAATACAAATCATTACATATATCATCTCAACCAATCAAGAAAGATAAAATGAAAGCCTTAAAACATCCAATCACCATATTACAGTCAGCAACCATTTCTTGCAGCAACTTCAACCTCTCACCACTACTCTCTCTTCTCACCCACACACAGACACTCATATAACTTATTTCTGTATATACCAGCAGAGTTTTGCATATGAATTGGAATTTGAAACTAAGAGTTATCCTTCCAGAAAGGTATGGTTACTTTCTTGCCAAACCGCTTTTGCCTCACATGAATGTAATTTTCATAGAAGATTCTTCAACATTAGATTTATCCTTAGCATGATTATTGAACATAATGCAAACCTTCTGTACTCAGATGATTTTTCATAGTAGGTCTTTCCTTTTTGGACTACTAGGAGGAGTTTGCATCTGGAGAGGGGGTTTAAATTATGGAGAAGTCTATTTTGGTTTCTAGCACGTAGGTTTCATCACTCGCTAGCCGAGTCTTTTTCTTATGAAGAGGAATCCTTGAATGCATGAGCAGAGGAACTAATCAAATAACGGGCCTGATCGAAACCTTACAAGATTAAAAAGACAATGAGATCAACAATCAAGACTTTAATCCAACTAAACAGATATATCATATTGTGCGCAGTATGATCCAAGTTAATGCTTTTATGTAAAACATATTCAAAATAATACACATAGCGTGATCAGTAACATATTCAAAATATTAAACACATGGCGTAATCGTTAGATGAAGACGTCTGAATTTCTTTTCGAAATCTAACTTGGATAAGATTCGTGACATAGACATTTATACACTGAACGAAATATTGACAACTTCACCGATAAAGCCAAGCAGAACGAAAGCCCAAGATGTTACTGGTTGACTACCAGAGGTGTGTCCACCTCTGATGCGCGCATCCACTCCTTCCAAAGATCTGAAATAACAATATAAGAACACATCCAAATTGAAAAGTGAAAAGGAACATCTATCAAGTGACTTGAATCTAAACCATTCATAAAACAGAACAGAGTTAGCAAAACAACCAATGAAATTTGAATAAAGATAATGCAGAGGTACCTGGATCCTCCATGTATTCTTTTAAGACGGAGTTGCGACATTCTGGCATGTTATCGAGGATAAATTTAGTCCCCGGCATGGAGGGGTCAAAGTGGCGCATGAAGTTTAGCCTACTACTCTCCAATTCATAGGCTTATTTGGTTGCGGCATCAGCATAAACAGGCAGGCGGACGAGCTTTTCTTCCTCTGGCAAAGGAGGCACACAGATTTCCAAGAAATCAGGTCTCACAGGGTAACCATTCAACTCTTTGGCTGCACGCCCAGCCTCGACACCTGGATCCTTCTCCGAGCCAGGCCAATAGTCCCTATCCTGCATCACAAAAATCAGCCTTGGCCTGCGGATGCCATCCCTTTTCTCCCTCTCCTTCTCATCCTTAACGATGGTCTCCATGTGTTTGTAGGCTTCTTCTTCTTCAGAGTTATAAGCACCACCGTCCACGTACACAACCTTCAGACCTGGTCGATCCAGATGATCGAAATGGCCTTCGATGATTTTGGAGACTCGAAGTGCGGCTCGCAACTCGCGTAGGGTTTCGGCTTCGAGGACGTTCTCCATGCCGGGGTAGTAGATCACCCCGTTCATCATGCACTTCGACCCCTACATCCGCCACCGCCGTCACCGAATCCTCCCCCAAACATGCTTCGTACACCTGCCCATTCAACATACACCTCACCATTGCGGCAACAACAAGAAGCTTCGCTCAAAATTTGTATAGGGAATCTGTGTTTCTATGGGATGACGTGACCTAGAGTTCGGTCTAAGTTCGTTGGGTCGGATTTAGATCCTTAAACCAATTAGATTTTTGTTTTTATATATACCTAGGTTTTTAACCCGTGCAACTCACGGGATTGAAATTGAAAATTAAGTTTAGTATATTTAATTGAAGATATAACATAGAGAATGAAATTCTTTCAGAAATATAACACAGTCTAATTATTGAAATAAGAAAAATAAGAATATATATATATATATATATATATGATTTATTTTCATCAGATCTAATATTATAGGTGTTTCACAATTTTCGACAACTTTATATTTGTTTGCACGGAAAAAAAATATGCTTGAAATAGTAATATTTTGAATAAAAAATTATTTAATACAATTTAATTATTGAATAAGAAAAAAAAGAATATTTCATATATATATATGATTTATTTTCATAAGATCTAATATGATTGGATTTACACAATTTTCGATAACTTCATGTGCACACAAAATTTGAGTCTGTAAATTACAAATTACAAGATAAGAAAGATATATGACAAATATTTCAAATTTAAAGAGAAAGAATATAATTTTGTGAAAAATAATTTTCGAAAAGTCTAATCCCCTACTTCTTTTTTTTTTCTTTTCAATTTGACTTGATCTCTCAATAATGCGACTCGTAGGTTTCATGGCTTGCACTACTAGAAAAAGAGTAAATAGTCACGGATTTTAGCCACGGAAAAAAAAAAAAAAAAAAACCGTGGCTAATCCGTGGCTATTAGCCACGGTTTTCGGGAAAATTTTTTTTTGAACTTTAGCCACGAATTGGCCACGGATACCCCGTGGCTATTAGCCACGGATTAGCCACGGTTTTCGGAAATTTTTTTTTTTTTGAACTTTAGCCACGGATACCCCGTGACTAATTTAGCCACGGCCAAGCCATGGCTAAAATTGGCGCGGGTTTTGCGCCCATGGTTAAGGGCCATGGTTTAATTTTTTTTTTTTTTAATTATTCACTTTTGAAGTACTCGATTTAAATCGTTTTCTAACGATAAATGCGTCCCTTCCATTTTCTATTATCAATTAAATAAAAATTGCAAATAAATTAATACGTAATTGATTAAATGTTCATATATCTATATATACGTAACTATATATATATATATATCTATATGTGTAAAACTATAATTTCGACCGAATGACGAATATATATGGTAATGTGGATTTAAGTTTCACATTTGTATTCTATAATGTCCCTACAGATTAGCCACGCCACTTTTAGCTATGGAAAAAATATGTGGCTAATCCGTGACTAAAATCCGTGGCTAAAAGCCTTTTTTCTAATAGTGTTGATTACGAATCAAATGTCGAAAATTTCAGTGAGTATTGTGAAGGACACTGTGAACACCGTAGATTTGACTTGATTTTGATTTGGAGAAAAAAGTCGATCTGCCAGTTTAACACATTGATTGCAGATCGAATGCCTTATTTTGATGATTTCCACGAAGAATGCCTAGAACGTCGCTTTAATCACCATGGATTTGATTTATGAGAAATGCCAAAATACAATGCTAACACCTTGATCGCGAATTAAATGCCTTGATTTGATGACTTTCATGAAAAACGGCGGGAATTTCTCCTTTGATCTTTACAAATCTTCTTGAGCTTGTTTTAAGAGAACTTTGAGATCTTCTTGACTTATCTTGTTCTTGAAACTTTCTTGATGTTCTTTGTGAGCTCCAAATAACCCAGATTTATAGGAATTTATGGAGGACTTTCAGATGGCTACCAACTTCTTCGGTATTTATCTCTTTAATATAAATGTATTTAAAGAGAAAAAATATTATTTACATGTCATGATTTGATTGGTTTACATGACCAAATGCACCACTTATCATTGTTTAATTCGTTTTGGAATTTCTAATTGTACAACTTGATTTGATTGGCCGAGACACTTCATATTGACATGTGGCGATGCCTCATTCGCCGGTACAATAAATATTAAAATATCAATTAAAATTAACTTTTTAATATTGAAATTAAATTTATAAAATTCCAAATATAAAAATAGAAAATTTAATCAATATTTAATATTTTAATTTACACTTGTTAATTTTTGATTGGACGAAATTTAATTGCCAACACCTCATATTTGCTTGCACGGAAAACATATTTGAGACAGTAATATTTAGAATAAAAAATTATATAATATTGATAATCCAATATATAAAATGTAAAATTTATGAGAAAAAAGAAAAAAGATGATAACTTATCGTATTATATGCTTTGAATTTGTTAATGCGGATATTCCACATTTGTTTATGCTCATCAATTAGTATTTAGAGTAATGCATTTGTAAAAGCGCATTAAAAGTGTTGAACAATAGACATACAGATGATTTAATTATATAGATTATCTCTCTAATATAAAATATTTGAGTAATAAATTTAGTAAACATTACCAATTTTTCTTTAACGATTTTCATCAATTTTCTCTTGAATTTTTCATTTGAATGTTTCATACCAAAATAGATAGCATCACCCCATGTGAGTATAAAAAATAAATATTAAATTATATAATAAAAGTCGTAACACGTACCTCAAGCTATGAACTTATTTTAATAACTTTCTCATTTGATTAAAATTCAAATTTCAATATTTATCATTCAAAATCTTGTTTACATACTTCTTGAGAATAAAACACGTTTTACAAGAGTAAAAAGTTTGAGACATGAATAACAATAGAATTTTTCATATTATTTTCGGTTTGTTTGTTTTTGCACTTCTTTAAAATAATTTACCCAATATAATCAAGTCCATATAGATTGAAATACACTATCTCTCAACTATTACACACAAACACTGAATTTTTTTGACGTTACAATATCAAATAATTAACATATTTATTTTTACATGTTAATATTTCCAATAAGAGAGAAGACACATTAAACTAATTTTAGCATTAATTCTAGATAAAAATAAAGCACATAATAAATAACTTTAACAAATCTTGGGCAACTTGCATCATCAACCACTATATTTTATACATTGTGACAATTTATTTATTATATGAACAATATCAAATCGTGAAGATGCTCAACTATTGTATTCGGTGGTTGGTCCCATTATTAATTGATCGATAATTTTTATTATATAAGATTTTATGATGACCGTCTTCTATGTAATTACATAACAAAATGGATAATATAATATGAAGATAGATGAATTCATAAAGTATTTGTCTATTCAAAAATAATTTTGTTAATTATAATTATATCTGATCATAGACTGTTATCGCTACTTATTTATCATTTTGCAAGTCATTTGTGGATGAATCTTCTGCCATATTTGTGGATGAATCAGATATGGGTTGATATTGTGCTACAAAATTTTCGAAAAAATTAACCAAAGGTACTATATAGCTAGAAAAAAATAATAATCTAAGTTATAAATTATAAAAGAAGTATTAATGATTCAAAAGTTTAAATTATAATATTCATTTGGGCTTATTACAAATTTTAGACATTTTCTTTTAGACTATTCTGATTCATGACCATAATAGTTAAAAGATATTTTTGCATATATTAAAAGTATATATTCAACAATAAATAAAGAAAAATACACTTACTTTAAGAATATTCATAAAGAGATGAAAAATGTGAATACAATGATGAAAATGAAGACACTTTTCTTTCTTAATAAGTATAATGAACCCTAAAATATAATTTGGTGTAACAAATTATAAACTTTATTTATGATTTTATATAGAAAAAAAAAACACACACACATACACACAAGATATATATATATATATGTGTGTGTGTATATCAATTAAAACTTAATAAAAGAAGAGCGTACATGGAAGGATTGCCCCCATAATGGGCCTCTGCAATGCCCGATCTAAATTAGTTGACCAATGAGCAGGGATCAGGTGGCTAAGATCAAAATATATATATGTGTTGGTGCGCGCACGCGCACACACACTTATTGTGATGACTATAGACATGCATGTGTATATACACATATATATATATATATATTGTGATGATATTTATTTCTTAAAAAAATAGAAATATTGAAAAAATAGTGTAATTGAATTACATGCTAACATCGTTGCATGAAAAAGTTTGACATGATTCTGGTTAACATTTGGCGTTTTTGAAATAATAATACTATGAACCTACAAAAAGAAAGTCTCATACAATAATTTATCTCGTACAAAGAACTTCTAATTTCTTTTGCAAACAATCATACTTCAAAGCAAAAAATTGATTAAAAATTCAAAAGAATAACTTGAAAATATCATAGAAACATCTTAAATGATACTAAAATCTTCTGACCAAGAGATTGATAGGTAAAGGTGATTGAAAAAGAAAAAATCTTTCTACCTTTAAATATTGATTGTAAATTTTAAAAATGTTTTTAGTAAACATGTTATTTTAGGGCATTTTTTGCTCATATTAGGGACTTTTAATTTTAATTTAACTTTTTATTAATTGTAAATTTTAAAAGTAATTTTAGTAAACATGGTATTTCAAGACATTTTTAGCTAATGTTAGGGATTTTTAATTTTAATTTAACTTTATCAAAGGTTCTAAAAACATAATATGGCATAAGTATTTCATGAAAATCGTAAGGACGCATATATATAAGTCAAATCTTTTGGCAACAAACATGGTTCATATAATAAGGTAAATTACAATAATTAATTGCTTCCAATGCCCTTTTGATGTGTTGCGGCTATATTTCTAAATCTACATTACAATGGCTATAACAATTAGTTGAATTCGACTTCAAGGACAATAAAGTCATTAAATAGGTTCAACTGTAGTAATAATAATGGTACTCAATAGAGGATAGCATTATATAGTACAGAAAGGCAATAATTTATATGGAGTTATAATAAATTTGTCCTAAAAGTTCATGTTCATCGAATTAAATAAAAAAAAATATACATATGGATATACAAATAAAATGAAAAACAAAAAATGAGAACACAAGTGAAATAAACTTACCACAAAATCGAGAGTTACAATAGTTTGTTTCAATAAAGACTTTAGATTTTCTTGCAAATTTAACCTTGTTCAAATTTATACAAAAAAATAACAATAATTAAGAGAACATAAAATAGTATAGAAATGACACGAAATTTATTTGATCTATATATTTAAATGTATTTTTGCGTTATTTTCGTATAAACTAATTTAATGGACTTTGTATTTAATTAAATTAATTATAATCTAGATTGATAAATAAAACTCCTTTAAAATGTACCACTAAAATTATCAACTACACAATCCATATGCATGATTTACGCATTTAGGGGGTGTTTTGAAAAATTTAAAAAAAAAAATACTTTGTTGCTTTTAGCTTCGAAAAAGCTATTTTAAGTGTTTGGTTTTGTAACTTCTGCTTAAACTAAGTTGAAAAAAAAAAGCAGAAACTGAGAGGCTGGGAGTAAGCTTTCTACCAACTTAAAAGTGCTTCTTGGTATTTTTGTAAATAAATTAAACTTTTTTAACTGTTTTCTACCAACTTTTGATTGCTTTTCACTTTTACTTCCAAATACTCTATGCTTTTACTATCAACTTTTAACTTTTATTTTCAAATACTATCAACTTTTACTAAAATTCTTTTCAACTTTTTCAATAAGTCCAACTTCTCCAAAAGCAAAAGCAATCTCAAACACCCGCTTAATGGGCTTCTAATACGGCTCGATTACATATGCATAATTTGATTGATTATATTTATAGAATATATATATATATATATAGATATATATGCACAAAACATTAGACAATACAAACAAGTTTATGGTAGATAATTATATAGATAATTTATATGAATTTATATATGGTATATACATAACTTCTTCTTCTTCTTCTTGGTATTGTTGTTATTATTATCATAGATAGAAGTACTGGAGCTATGCATGTGGTTTAAAAATATGGCCAAATTCATATATGATGACTAACATAAATTTGGGCTAATAACAATGAATCAAAGAGTTTAAAATAGTAATTATGATAATGAACTTAATCATATATATATATAAGAGAGAGAGAGAGAGAGAGAGATAAAGTAGTTAAGGTAAAAGACAAATATATATATATATATATATATATAAAATCTAAAAATTTGCACTAATTGATAAAGAGGTAACCGTAGAAAACCTAATCAATGGATATAATTATAAAATATGTTTAAAAAAATAATTAAGTAATAAAGAGTAATTAAAGGAGCTAAACAAAAATATGCTTGACAATAATGGAATTAAATACTTTTAATTATAGAAATATTTTAATGTGAATTACAGATTGAAAACGTAAATATGAAAAACATCTTACATGGCAAAATTGTAAAAGGACAACTTGTCCACCCATTATCCACAAAAGGGATGGACACATAAGATGGATTCCATTTTAAATATATATTAGATTAGATTAGATTAGATTCTCTCTAAAACAAAGCTTTCTTTAACATTAGTTTTTTTTTATTAAAAACTAGACATCCATAAATTTCTAATGGTATATGGATTGTACTTTATTTTATTTCATTTCAAATTAAAGTAGATTTTAAAATTGGTGTTGCTTGGTTTTTTAAGCAAAGTTCTATGTAGAAAAATGATTTCTTAACATCGTCTTTTTTAGATTTCTAATGGTATATGACTTATCATTTATTTCATTCCCAACCAAAGCAATTTTTTGTTATGATTTTATAACACCATATTTTTTGTTAAAAACTAGACATCCATATCCTTATAATGATACATGGTCTATAATTTATTTTATTCCAAATCAAATTTTCATGAGAATTCAACCCAAAATCCATCAAATTTTTGAATAGATAATTTGAAATGGCCATTGCTTGGTTTTTTAAGTATAACTTTCTGTTTAAAAATGATTTCTTAATACCAGTTTTTTTTTTTTGCAAACTGGACATTTGTAGCTTTTTAATAGTATATGGCTTATAATTTATTTCATTTCTAATCAAAATAGTTTTTCATGAATACTCAACCCAAAGTCCGTCACATTTTCAAGTAGAGAATTCAAAATTGGCATTACTTGGTTTTAAGAACATAACTCTCTATAAAAAAAATGATTTTTTAACACTTTTTTCTTTTGTTTTTTGCTAACAACTAGACTTCTAGAACTTTGTAAAGGAATATGGTTTGAATTATTTAATTCTCAATCAAAGGAATTTTCATGGCAATTCAACCCAAAATCTATCACATTTTTTTTAGTAGAGAATTCGAAACTTGCATTGCTTGGTTTTTTTAAGTACAATTCTCTGTAAAAATGATTCCTTAACACCATTTTTTTTGTTGAAAACTCAGCATGTGTAGCATGTGGCTTGTAATTTATTTCATTCCAAATTAAAGGAAATTTTCATGATAATTGAATCCAAAATTGAACATTATCTCAAAAAATAAGAGGTGAGAGAAAAAGAAGAAGGAGAACGAATGGCGGGAAGAAAAGGCGGGAAACCAAAAAGTGCAAGTTGGATAATAACATAAGATGGCAAGGTGGGGTCTGACATCACTTTTAAGTATATATCTATCACAATTAGAGAGTAAAGTCTAAAAAACAATAAAAAGTGTGGAGTTTGGACTCTAACTTGAATTTGTAGAAGGTATTTAACTCTAAGTGTCCTCTTTTTTCTTTATCGTCATCAATGTATAATTTTATTTTGTTCTTAAATTATTTTTGATTGTAAATTTAATTAAATACATTAAGAATAATTAATATTTATGTATAAAATTAAACAAAAATATAGTTTTATATCATTAAATTAAACATATAATTAAATTATATCTTATTTTTATTTTACATACAAATGGAATACGTCAACCTGTTAGTATATGTAAAATGTGTTAAAATAACTCGTCTTAACTTTAGTCAGACCCTTTTTGAACTTAACTAGAAACATAATATATATTTTAAGTTAAGTATTATGAAATGCATCTATGAAATTGATATATGGTTGTTGACAAATTGGTTTAATTAAAATTTCATAAAATATGGATAAATTTGAAAAACTCGAAAATTATAAGACTAAATGTGTAAACTATACTTATCTTACTAAATTGGGCCGGCGCATGTACAATCTGGCAATCAATTTGGTCAGCAAAAACTAGGAGGAGCAACATTGAAAAAAGGCCAAGATCAAATTTGAGAATTCAGGGTTTAAGATCAAATTAATATGCTAAATTGGAGTTACTTACATGACCAAATATACAAATACGCACCAAACCTAAATGGCGAAATTTATAAAAAGGTCAAACTTATTGAACAAAAAGTATAATTTTATCATATATATATATATATATATATAAAAGTTGCAAGTGCATGTCATGCAGTAAAATATACTTAACTACGTGCCTGGCTAAGGCATAACAAACTAACTAATCGTGTGATTAACAACTAACGGCTCTTTAATAGAATCTAATGGTTCACCAAAAAAAAATAATAGAATCTAATTGTGCGTTTGCCTACTTTCATTTCTATTACTTTTTTAGGGCTGCGGCTCTTTTAAATTTCTTGCAGTACTGTATTACATCCAGACCCAACTTAAATATGCGATACAGCAACTCGTATATGTTTAGATCAAAACCCAACACTTAAATTCCACTTAAAAATTTATACTACATATAAACCCCATGTCATTAGAGTTCCATTAACTTCTTGATGGCATCATTCAAAAATTCAATGAAATACCATTTTGTCCATTCCCCTCGTGGCACTTTTTTATTCCAATTGATACCTTTTTAGTATTTAAATTTAATAGGATATCTTATGCAACATTTAAAGTTAATAGGGTGCACATATTATATTTATTAATATGATGCATTTCGTTATTGAACCACCCCCCCCCCCCCCCAAAAAAATCCACAAACACAAACTCTCTTACACACAAGATATTATCTTTTAAAATTCATTTCAATCATGAAATTGAATGCATGGATAATTTGCTCCTAGTGTGAAGAACAATTTTACCAGAGAGGGAGGGAGGGAGAGAGAGAGAGAGAGAGAGAGAGAGAGAGAGAGAGAGAGAGAGAGAATGGCCGGTTGAGGCATAATAGTGACACATCTCTGTCGTTACTCTGCGCAACAATTCCACCAACTACAGTCATGTTTTCTAAAAAATTTTCCATAGGATTGTTTTATAGCATACGCTAGGAGAAAAAAACGCTCGTTTACTATGGCAACTTTGAGGTGGTCTGAATCGAATTCCGTCATAGATAACAGAGATTTGTGATAAATTTGAAACGCAGTATTGATGGATTAAGAAATTAGAGTGTTGATGGCACTTGTGATGATTGATTCTAGTATAAATTTCCACGATAATTTTTCTGTTTTTATCTTCATAAAAAAAAATCCTTCGTAAAACATATACATAAAAACTAGTGACCAGGTTTTCCATAATTGATTTATAATCACTACAAGAAAAAATTGTTACTAATAACAATATATTATATGATACTATTATTAATATATATAATCAAGTCAAGTGTATTATTTTTGTTAGAGTAGTGCCCAGCAAGCCAATATATTTTAGCTTGTTAATTGCTCTTCGTATCAAACAGTCTATTTGATTAAATAATAAATTGAAAGTTTCACACTTTATGGCCATCTTTACCACATAACATTAGTTGTATTATTTATATTTAATGTATCTGGTTGAATCTCCATGATCACATTTAAGCTATGGGACTTGGCTTCGCATAGAGATGGAAGTCTTGAAACAAGTCTCTAAGGCGTGATTAAAATTACTCAAAGTCATTGAGTCTAATAGAGACTGAGGTATCGACATGACTCACTAAAAAAGACTTGCATTTATGACGTATCTCAAATGGGATGGTGTCTTGTTTCATGGACACCGAGTGTAGTGACACTCGTATGCATAAATGGGTGCTCATTAGCGAATGAGTTCACTGAGGATCCCACGTGGAAACTCCTAAATGGGAATAAAAGAATTAGGAAAGTTTCTAAGCTTATGACGTGTTTTAACTAGTCCTTAGACTTGAGATTTCATAGTAGTCTTGTATATGGGCATTTATACTTTGATTAAGTGTCAACTCCATGGCGAGTTTTAGTACTTCTATATTGGGTATAGGTCTCCCGTATATGGAGACTAATGAAAGTCAATAAAGGATTCGTTGCTCGCTTAGTTGAGCGAGTGAGTTTTCCATATATTCTATTAGTCCACTTAAATCCTTGCGCAAGGTGGAGGACAATAATTAGAAAATGAGTTTTCTAAGTCAATTGTCAAATGGGCTACTTAAATAGAATTATAAGAATTGAGGTTAATAAGATTTCCCAAATCCCATGTCCCAAACCTCAATCGGAAAACTAGGCAACGAAGGGACCGTATTTGCACGGTAAGTCATAAGTAAAAAGGTTCGCGCTAATACTTCACCTATTGGCTAGGTATTCGTGGGCTTGTTGCAAGACATCGACCACGATGGATGGGGACCATTAATTAGAAATGGTTATAATAAAATGGCGATCAATTAAAGGAGTTTAATTAATCATAGATAATTTTATTATCTAAAATATTACTTTGATTGCAAGCCCGTCGCTAATCGATTGGTGAACCTAAGTGGTCACACACAATAGTTGACCAAGCATCTAAGTATATGAATTGATTAATAGTGATTAATCAAATTGAATTGATTAATGAGATCAATTGAATTGATGGCTAATTCAATTGACCTATCTCATTAAATTGGTGATAGGAATCAATTTGGGAAATTGATTTGAAAATTAATTGATTAAGAATCAATTAATGAAATTAATTTGAAATTAGATTTCAATTGATTTATTCTTTGAAATAAGTTTTCAATTTAGGACTAAATTGAAATCGGATTTTAATTTAAGAACTAAATTGAAATAAGATTTCAATTAAGGACCTAATTGAAATATAATTTTAATTTGGGGATTAAATTGAAATTAGGATTGAATTAATTATGAATTAATTTAATGTTTCAATTTAATTCTAGAATTTTAATTTGACTATAAGACTATTAGATAAATCTTATAGTTAATAGATAAATTCTAGGAATTAAAGATACCAAGGAAACAAAAATACTAAAGGATGGAGAAAGAGAAATTTGAGTCCAAATTGGACTCAAATTGACCGGCCACTATTGGCTATAAAAGCCAAGGCCAAACCCCATGTGAATGATCATCAAAAAGGAAGAGTTCTTTGTGGTCTTCTTTTCTTCTCATCTCTAGCCAATCACTATCTATTTTCTTGGTTAGGTTAATAACTTTAGTTTATTGTTTAATTGATAAACAATAGATTATAGTTAGCTTACGACATATCCACCTTCTTTTCATAGCCCCATATACTAAGTGTTAGTATAGATTCATATATACTTCGGTTTAAATCCAAGTCTTGCATAGGATTTAAATCTGTGGTGCGGTTAACGTGTGGATACGCTTGGAGGGAAGACAATTGAATTCCTACGAAAGCGTGAACCGTTCATGATAATTCGGGAACGTGAACCGCATATTTGAATAGGCTCTATTCCCTACGACAACTGGAGTGCTAAAAGGTAATTAAAATTCGTTTAAACGATTTGGTTATGTAAATTTGCATAATAGATCCGCATCACGATAGTCACGGGACAATATAATTAGGATATATTATGTTATATGTTTTATACAAAATTTTATATTCCGCTGCGTATACGTTCCGGGACTTATGTGAAACTAACAATTTTATTTTCATATAAAGTGTCAACAAATATTTATTGTCATCTAAGAACTTCCATATAGTTACATTTTGCCTTATATGACTGACAAAAGAGTTATCCTCTCACTTGAAAAGAATTTAATATGGGAACAACTTATTATATCACTCTAACAATATTGTCGTCGGAAAATGAAAAAAAAAAAAAAGAAGTGTTGCAGGCTCTTCTTTTCTTAAAATGATTTAGTTTGGTGACAACTTGTATTATATATGCCACCAATTTTATGTATATTATATGATATTCGAGACATATTAATAAAAAATAAAATAAGAAAAATAGATAATGCACAAAAAAAGAAGAAGTCCAACATATGAAAGGCCATATAGTCCTTGGTTTCTCATTGTCACTTTCTTACCTCAGTTTTTTATTCTCTATAACATTTATTTTCATTACTAGTTAATTCTTGGTTTGAAACATGTCGAGTTGAGTAATAGCCATAGAATTGATTCTTCAAACTGGTTCGTGCGAACTTTGGTTATAGATTTAGAAAAAATAATTTAAAAATAATCAATAAATATATCTATTTAGTAAGAAAAATATGTGATTGTCAATATCCAATTTACATATAAATTATTGGTTTTTTTTTTTAGACCTTTTGTGAAGAATCACACAATAATGTTACTTTCTGATTGCCAAATCGTCGTTATGATAAGTCAATCTTGAATAATTAAATTTAACTACATAAGTTGTATAACAATTTTTTTTATTTTGATTAATACAAAAAATAAGCCGACACTCATTAGTTTTAATCATGTTTTAATTTGCACAATATGTCCTTTAAATATTTCTTTTCTTCATAAAATTATACTAGAATCGTAAAGTGAAATACGAGAACTAATAACAAATATTTTTTGAAACGTGAAGAAATTTTTTAAAGTTTTTGAATGTTAAACGATGAGAAAAATCTTAATTTGTTCAGTTTACATGTGTTGTTCTCTTTGGCTCAAAAACCTGAAAATTGTGCTTGAAGATTGTGTTTTTTGCAGGCATGATAATTTTTGCATCAACATTATCAGTTTGGTACAAGTTGAGGTGCTTCATCGAGAAGTGTCATTATACTCTTTAAACACCACAAAAGTGCAAAAACAACTCACTGTATGAGACATGCACGTTAACTAAACACCAAATTAACAAATTTTATTACGAGGGGTACGAGAGACCTAGATCGAGTAGTCTAGATAGTGACCAAGCAGCCTGTGCATGAGCCGCCTTCTTTTTGTGCAATAATAAAGTTGTGTGCTTTTCCAACTTGATGTTGAGTGCTACTGCTATATCATGGAGGTGTTCACGTCCCAACCGTAAGCTTGATGCTTTTCGTCCATTTCATTGATTCGAAGAGAACGTCCGGCCGATGAATGGAGGAGTCCAACCATTACATTGTGGGGAGCATTGTCCGGCCCATAGGCTATAACTTGCTGCGGGTTTCGATCAATGTCTTAAAGAAGAGAAGGCACACGATTGTCCAAGTCATATTATGACACAATAAACTCCAAATCCCTATCATATTATGACACAATAAACTCCAAATCCCTGCCGCGTTTTTTAGAGCCAATATGTGTTGCGTTTCTATGAAAGGTTCTGTTGGACGACATATTATGCAGCTAGATGATTTTTAGAGAGGGGGGGGGGGCGATTTTATGCAGCTAAAAAGATATATAGAAAGAGAAAGGAGTGCGGAGGGGGACTAGAGTTCATAACCTTTAGACTCCATTTATAGAGTGGGGTGGGGGGGAAGGGGAAGGAAGAGAGGAGGGACCGAGAGGGTGGAAAAACATTGAGAGCAAAACCCACAAAAGAATAATCAATTAATCCACCATCAAACAAATTGATAACAAAAAGAGATAAATTGAAGATGTTTACGGGTTTGCAATTCTTTATATATATTTTTTCTTAACTTTAGATGACTTTGATTAAATGACATAAGAGGTGCAATCAAGTTGGTTAATACTTTAGCTCCCTACCGAATAAAATAAAATAATTTAATTTTTATATAAAAATTAGTTTTCACTAATTCATTGATTTAAGTTAAAAGCATGAAATGCATTTGAAAAAAGTACTTCAATTTTGCATAATGTGGTACTTATTAGCTTATATTATTTTATAAGATGTGATTTTTATAAAGTTCAACAATCCCTCCTTATTTAATTAGCTAAAGATTAATGTAACTTTCTCAAACTTGATACTTCCTAGTTCTTAACCATAATATATATATATATATATATATATATATATATACTTTTTCTTTTTTTTTTTTCCATATTAATCTAGGAATCCTTGAAACCTAGTTCGTCTAAAATAGATCGAGGCAGTATAGTAATTTTCAGAAGATGGACATATGGGCAAAATGTTAAAAGGCGAACTATATAGACTTATTAAGTAAAAATTAACTTTTTGAATTTATTGAATTTTAGTTAAAGTTTTGGGTTGTATCCATTTTGAACCCAACCTAGATCCATATCAAATCCAAAACCCAATAAAATCCATTTAAATTCATTAATTTGAACCGGGGCTTGTGTGACTTTTCATTTTACTGGCAGTGCATGATAATAGGGTTCGGAAAATTATGTTAGCTCACTGTATCCTTTAGTTAGGAGGCAACTCAAGCTATGTACTTGGGCTCTTTTTTATTTTATTTATTTATTTTTTCTAATGATTGATACTGTGTTTGGCAGAGGAAAAAAATGAAAGAAAAGAAAATGGGTTGATTTTAATTTTCCACATGTATGTTTGATTGAAAGGAAAATAGATGGAAGGAAAATAGAAATCTACTCATTTTCTCTTGTTTGTTTGAATTGAAAAATGGCAGGAAAGAAAATGATTTATGTACTAAATGACAACTATATCCTTATATCTTTATAAATCATAATTATGTTATGAATTCATGTATCAAAATAAATTAATAAAATCAAAATAAATAAATATAATGTAAATAAAATATATAAATTAATATAATGGAATATTTGTTTGCATTGTGTTAAATGACAACTACAATCTTATATAACTATAAATATAATTAAGTTGTAAATATAATTATGTCGTAGATAATTTAATATAACTAAAATAAATAAATATGTAAAATATATTTTTAATGTATTATACAAATGAACACGTCATATTTGTTATTTAAAAAATGCAAGAATCCATGTTAGTAAAAGATGCGATATTATTTAAACACTTAGTTATGTATATGGACAATTTTAAAAAATCTTATTTTATAGAGATCCTTGTGCTATTTTTCTCTCCTTTTCCGTCTGATTTTGGGTGGGAAAAAAAATCAGTGGGCCCCATGCTTATTTTTGCATGCTCAATTTCTTTCCTTCCATTTTTCTCCCACAACCAAACAAAGGAAAATATACATTTTCCTTCCAAGTTCCTTCCTTCTCCTCCCCTTCCTCCTATTTTCCATCCTATCAAATGAAGCCAAAATGTTGTAATTTGCAACTGGCGTTTTGCCAATATGACATTTAAAGATTTAAGAATAATTTTTTTTTGAATGTATGCCATTTACAGTGAAATCAACACACATTTATAGCTTAACCAACAAAGTTTTGCTTTGTATTTGGCGTAATCATTTTATAGCAGTATATGAGATGGGGTAGGTGAGCTTTATATTACATGTGCGCGATAAAATTAGGATAAATTTTGTGTCAAATATGAAGAGGGGGAAAAAATGCAGCTTGTAACGACTAGATACTATTTACTCGGCTCATTAGATGCTATCTAGTTGCGTAGTGTCCAACTGATGTTTTCAATTATTAGATTGAGTATGTTGGTCTAATAACTTCATTTTTTTAACACTTTTTGATATTATTGTATTTAAATCTAACGACTAAAAATATCAGTGGGACACTACTCAATTGGGTAGTATGAACAATTCCTTGTTTACTCTTTGGTGTCAGTTTTTAAATTAATCTCTTGGTCTAATTTTTTTTTTCTTTTTTATGTAATTATGGGTGTTTGGCTTAGCTTATTTGAGATATCTTACAAGCGTCTTATTTATTAAATGTAAGAGCTTATAAAGTGTTGGATCTTATTTTAAAAATAAGTTATTAAAATTCTTTGATAAATAAACTTGGTATTAACTTATAAAACATTAGTAACGATGCCGATAATATTGTAATTAATTTAGTTAAAAACCAGAAGCATGGTAGGATTTTAAAAAGTAGATTGACACCTCTTTACATTTTTTAAAAAAAGCTTTAACCTCATTAACTTCTTATTATAGGAGTTTATAAACTCTTTCATCTAAAATTTAGCCAAATACTTTATCACGTCTTATAATATCTATGTTTTGATAAGCATATAAGCTTAGCCAAACACCCTCTTTTGAAAATGAATTTTCCACATAAGTTGTTTAATGCCTTAGTGAGGTGCATGGTCCCACTTTTTGGCATTTGGTAAGCATATTTGTTTTGGCATTACAATTTTCTTAATTTAAATTCCTTAACAAAGTGTACGTTTGATTTGTGTGTGTGAACATGGTATTTACGGCTTAAAAGTCGATCCAAAGTATCCTAATGCACATCCAGTAAAAGAATTGGTGCTTACAAAATATATGATTTTGGAGGAGGTCCTCAAAGGCATTCATGGAGAAAATATATTTTATAATTTTGTGGAGGAGACATCAATCTTGAACTTCACATAAACGGAACAATTGGTAAAAATTCTTTTTCCTATATTTATCGAACAATTGTATTTTTGATATGTGAGTTAAGTTTTCATACTGTATTTTACAAATATTTATGGGCTTTTCAAAGTTAAAGATTGTAGAATAACCCCAAACTTGAAGGCCAAAAGAGAAATTACGATCATGAATGAAGAGTAAGTGAGATTAACAGTCTAATTTTGTCATATAACAACCTTAAAAAATAAGGTTAATAAAACAACTCAATTTAAAATAAATTTTAGCTTTGTTTTCCATTATAGTTACATTTTTGCTACTCCTATGCCATTAAATAATTATTTATATATTTTACAACATGAAGGATGTGAATTGCAAAATATTATAGATCAAAATCCATTTATTGTCATCTCAAAGGAATTGCAGAAATGTATTTAGTTAAGTATTATAAAGCAAAAATTAAATTAATATAACAAAGAAATACATACAATATTGATGCGGTCGGGATTTGGTTGGTCCACGTGTCCGAATACTGCGCACTCCGAAATAGTATTTGCTGGTGGCCCACCTGCTAAAGAGGGAGGAACGCGCGTGAGACTAGCCGGTTTTGTCCCGGCGTAGGCTCTCCGACGCTCAAGTCAGTGGTAGGTTCAAGAAGAAGAAGATGAACAGTAGGGATATCAG